>JAPEBW010000348.1:0-59755 GCA_027405785.1 Ophiocordyceps robertsii
TTTATTATATTAGTAAGTTATCCCCTTAAGCTATACTAAGGGGACGATTTAATTAATATACGTCCCCTCTTAACTAAGGTATAGCTAAAGCCGCCGTATATACTTTATCTTCTCCTTAATATAGCTATATTACTAAGTTAAATTATTATAAGGGTCTTAAGCTTAAGAACTACCTTATTAATATAGCCGCTATCTCTTATTTTTAAAGCTTTGCCTATACCTTACCCGTATTACGGAGTCGCTATAGTAACGTCCCCCTTACCTTACTAGTAAGCCTATAACTTATTATCGCGTAGTAAATAGTATCCCGCCGTTACTTATAGTTATAAAGGGGCGATATTACTTTAAGTACGTTATAGCAAAATAAGAAGTCTTTAAGGCCTATTACTCCGGTTCGTATTTAAGTAATCGTAAAGCTTAAGTACTTAAGCAGCGCCTTATGCCGGTTAAGCGCTATAGCCTTATCGAACCGGGGCGGTAGGTTAGCGGGGTAAAGCATAGTCTAGCGCTATTTAATAGGTTCCTCCTTTAAGCTTTACCGTTTAGCCTATTTCTTAAAGAGGATTTCCTTTATTCTTTTCTTCTTTTAAAGCTCGTTAGTCTTAACTTAAGACCGTACCCCCTTTAATACCTTTATAAGCGGTGGTCTTAAGGGCTTAGGTCGCCTTAGCCGCTGTTTATATTGCCGAAGCAGTCTCGCTACCGATATAGATACGCGCCGGATTTAGTTTAAGATTCCGGAGTCCTTAAGTCTTTTAAGGGTGTTAGCTATTCTTTAGTTAAGGTAAAGGTTAATTAGTAGGACCTAGGTTTCGGCTTTAAGAAGCTAAATAAATAAATAAAAAGAAAAAGACTCCTTCGAAAAGGAAACACCTCTTTTTAGATAAAATATATATTAATATTTAAGGCCTTAAAAAAGCCCTTACTTATTATAAATATATATTCTTTAAATCTTTTTTAAATACTATAACTAGATATTTAAGAATATACCTTATAAAAAGTAAGGTAAAATATTTACTTAAATTCTTAGAATATAAGTAAGAATTAAAAAACAATATAAATAAGACTACTAAAAAAGAAGTTTTCTTTAATAATATAAGAGAATTCATATATAATATAAAACAATATTACTTAAAAAACGGCCTAATATATAATATAAGTCCTATATATACCCTTAATCTTTACGGCAAAATAAAAAGGATAAATAAGACTATACTTAAAAATGTCCGGGCTATGCTTTTTACCTTAAATCTACTAAAATATCTATAGGGTAAGGCTATTTTAGCAGCTATATATATATATAATAGGTCCCCACATTTTTCTATAAGCTTTATATCCCCTATAAAGAAAAAGGATAATATAGCTTTAAGTCTAAAAGACTTAAATAAAATAAAAGTATTTAAAAGCACTATATTTTATAAGAATAAAACCCTTAATAATAAACTAAAGCCTAGAGCTTATAAAGAGTAATAATATGCTATAAAGATACCGCTTTTAAAATATATAACTTTTTTAAACGAAAAGTAATGATTTTTAAAGATATAACTATACTAAAGAATAACTTCTTAAATAAAGAAGAATATACTGATTTTAATAATATGCCCTCTTTAAATAAACTACTAAAGAACTATAATACTAGAAATAACAATACTAGTAATAATACTAATAGCAGTAATAATAATACTAATAATACTAGTAATATAAATACTAGCAATATAAATATAAGTAATATAAATACTAATAATATAAATACTAAAGATATTAGTAATATAGATAATAATACTATAGATAATAATAGTAGCGATAATAATAGTAGCGATAATAATACCTAGTAAAAGAAATAAAGGATTTAAGTAGAAATACTTAAGAAGCCTACTAAATACTAAAAAGATTTTATAAAATACCCTATATATAATATTATAATTAATAACAATAATATAAAACATATTATTTTATTATAAAAGAAAATAAAGATTCTATAAAGCCTACTACTTATAAGCAGGCTATAAATAGTCTATAAGCAAAAAACGAAGATAAAGCTATACTAACTAAACTAAACGAACTTATAAGTTTAGATACTTAGGAAATATAAGAGCTTTTTAGTAATAAGGAGGCTTTAGGAGGCTAATAAGTCTATAGAATAAAGAAGGATAATAAAAATAATATAACTAAGTATAAAGCTCGCTTTATAGCACAAGGCTAAAAGTAAATATACGGCTTAAACTATATCGAAACCTTCTTTATAACTCCTAGACCTAAGTCTACTAAACTCTTATTAATACTAGCTATAACTAGTAATTAGTAAATACTGCAATACGATATAAAAATGCATTTATAGATATAGATATAGATATAGAAATAAATATAAATATACTATAAGGTTATAAAGACTATATTATAAATAAAGACCTTTTGTAAAAAAATAAAAAAAATAAGCAGTATAATAAAAATAAAAAGCTAGTTATAAAATTAAAGAAAGCTTTATATAGTCTTAAATAAAGTCCGATACTTTAGTATAATTTATTATCTAGGGTCCTACCTAAGTAAGAATTTTCCTACTTACCTATAGATAAAGGAGTATTTATAAACAATAAGCTATATATAGCTATATTAGTTTACGTAGACGATGTTTTGTTCTTTAAGCCTATAAAGAATTCTATAACTTATATAATAAATAAAATAAGCAAGATCTTAAAAATTTAATCTTTAAGCGAAGTAAAAGACTTCTTAGGAATAACTATAATTATAAATAGAGCAAAAAGAACATATATATATCCTAAGATAAATATACCCTTAATAGGAGAAAGGAATTTAATAAATGGAATATAAGAACCTTAAAAACCCCTACTATAAAGGGAGTTAAATAAAATAAAATAAAAGACTATATAGCTATAGAAGAAGATATCTTATTATATTAAATGTAAATAGGCTTACTATTATTTTTAGCATTATTTTTAAAGCTAGATATATTATACGCAGTAATATTATATGCTAGATCTGCTTTTAATCTAGAAATACTATATTTTAAAGCACTAGATACGATTTAAAAATATCTTAATAAATATCCTAGCCGAGGCATAAACTATAACTATAATATAGCATTTAATATGCTATTTTTTAAAGCCTATACTAATACTAATAAAGCTAGCGATCTTATAAACTATAAGTTAGTTTCCGGATACTATTTCCTTATAAATAATAACCTTATAAGCTAGGCTTGCTAAAACAAAGATTAATAGCACTCTTTATAAATAAGGCCGAATATATAGGCTTAAGGGAGGCTAATAAAGAAGCTTTATATTTATATAGCTATTTTAATACTATAGTAAAAGGAATATTTATAAATATACTTAAAAATAAAGTCCTTATCATTTTTATAGATAATTAATCTACTTTAAAAATAGCAAAGAATCCTAGATTATTTAAGCTTAAAAAACATATAGGCTTAGTGTATAATTTTATACATAATAGTGTTAAAGAAAAGAAAATAAAGGTTTATTATATAAAATCTAAAGATAATATAGTAGATATATTAACTAAGGGATTAAGTTTTATACTATTTAATAAATTCCGAAGTTTACTAAGAATTAAAGAGGTTATAATATAAATTTCTATAATAAAGGTTTCTAACTATTTTTTACTTTCTTTAGCTTTGCTTTATATAACTTAAGGTTTTTTACCTATATAAAGGTGTTTCTTAGATAATAAAATAAAGAGGTTTTACTTAAATAAGAAGTTTTCCCCTTTAAGAAAGATTAAAAGCTTTAAGTTTTTCCTTTTAAAAAATAGGTTTTCTTAAGCTATAAAAAAAGAATTTTTCCTTATTTTTAAGGTTTTTACTTTACTTTAGTTAGTATATCTAAAGCGTACTTATATACTATAAGTACCCTTTAAAGGTGGCTTTAAAGGAGTAAAATATACTCTCCTGCAGCCTATAGGCTAATATAGTATAAATAACACGCGATATAAATACGCTAAAATAAATATTAAATCCGCTATATAATTCTATATACTATATATATTGTTTTATATTATTTTACGTATATTTAAGCAAGGTATAAGCAGATGAAAAAGAGGTATATATAAAGACTATATATAGAATTTATGCTAAGTCGCTACGCAACCTCGTATTTCTTACGGAATTAATCCCTAGGCTTATAAATATAATATCAACCTAATAATAGCTTTTAGTTTACTATATATAATTACGCTAAATAAGGGGCTCTTTTTTAAATTACTTAAGTTACTTATAGGTTAAAAATTGTCTATATAAAGAGGCCTTAGTCCCCCCTTTACTTTAAATAGATTATTAACTTTATATATACATATCTTACCTATTTCTTTACCCTTTTACATACTTCTTATATCTTTAAAATCCCCTTACTTATAGCTATATACCTGCTCTCTTTTATACCTATTTGCCCCTTAATTAACTATTTATAAGCGAACTAGTCTTAAATAGACTAAAAGTTAGTATAATAAGCTTAGCGTTAATTTCTTTAGTATTCTTAATAAAAAGTAGTAGTAAAGAATATCGCGGATTTTAAGCTAAAAGGGCATGATTCTTATAAATAAGTATATTCCTTCTTTTAAAGGGATTCCTTTTCTTAATATAGTCTCTTATAATATAGCCTTCTTTTATATAGTTTAAGCATTAAATAGCTTTTTTAGCAGGCTTTAGCGGGCTCGCTTTTAAGGTATTTAGGTTTATTGCGTTACTTAAGTCGCGCTATCGCTTTTTATTATTTTTTTTATAACCTTACTAATAGTTAAATAGTATTTTTTTTACTACTAACGTTTATATTTCTTATCGTTTATTTAGACCGCTAGATTAATATAGTCTAAAAGCGTCTTTAGCCTATCTAGGCAGTAAATTTCGTCTTAAACTTCTTCTTTAAGACTTTTATAAAAAGTCGCTATAGGGGTATTATCTTCTTATTTTAGCTTAAAAGTTATTTATTAAAATCGAGCTATAGAAGCTAATACAGACGTAACTTGTTTAAGGCTTCTTAATTTATACTTTATGAATTATTGCTTATCCACAGTTCTAAACGTTTTTTATAAAGCTTTTTCGAAGTTATTGAAATTCTTAAAAATATTCTTTATCTTAGAATTTCTATCTTTAAAACTATTATCTATATAGTCCTTAAAAATCGGTTTAAACTACGTTATAGCTAGGCCTTATAAGCAACTAAATATTAATAGAACCTTTATTACTTCTTAATTTATTATAGTAAGGTAAAACTAAAAATAAGCTTTAATAAAGGTAATAAACTCTTATAGCTTAGCTAATTTTTTAGTATAAGGTTTAAGAGCCTTAATCTTTAAAATAAAACTACTATTTATAAAGCTTATAAGGGGATAAAAAAGCTCTATTTAAATACCTTAAACTGGCTTACGGCTAATTAATCGGCTATAATATTATAAAAGTAAACATTTCTTCTTTTATTTATTATAATTAAATAGATATAATTATAATAAATACCTTTCTTTACTTAATAGCTTAAAAAACTTACTAAGTATAAAAATACTAAGTATTCTTTATTAAAGCTATTAAGTTTATAAATCTTCTTATAAGCTAGTTTTATATTACTAATCCCTTATTATTTCTTATATAATAAGTAGTATAGCTTAATTTATTAAATTTAAATTTACTAGTAAGAAAAGGAGAAAAAGACTTAGTATAGACTACTAAACTAAATAAGGTAAGGGTATCTTATTATACGGATTTCTTAGGTTAAAACTAGCTAAAGAAAAAAAAAGAAAAAAAGAGTTAAAAGCAAAAAGAGGAAAGACCTTCTTTTATACTTTTTTAAGGCTATTAAAAGGCTTTCTTTTAACATACCTTTATATACTTTTATATACTAATCTATAACTTATAACTTATATCTTATATAACTTATAAAGTTATTAAACTACTTTTTAAGCTAATAAAAATAGCTTATACTATCTTTATTATTAGTTATAAGTAATATACGCTTTATTACTTATAATTAGCCTATAAGATTAAATATCCTTATCTTAAAACCTTTTATAAGATTTTATTCTTTTTTAAAAAGAGGCCTCTTACTTTAGCTTTATATAAGGTATTAGTTAATTATATAAGGTATTAGTTAGTTTATTTAATATTAATCCTATTACTAGCCGAAGCTAGCTTAAGCCGAATATAAGCGTATTTAGCTTATACTACCTATAGCTAATACTAGCTATCTTTAACTATTAAGCTATATTTCCCCTCCTTATAACTATTAATATTTACTTTAATAATTATAACTTATAACTAGCGGTATTTACTTTATTAGTTACTCCTTTATATTTAGCAGTATTTACTTTACTAGATATTAATACTTTTAGTACTTAGGATTACTAACGAAATAAGGTTTTTATTATACTGCGCTTACTTAGTATATACCTATACCTTTTAAATGCCCGCCTATGCTTATATATATAACTAATACTAAGGGCGCGCTTATAACTTTGCCCGCGGCATTAATAAAGGGCCCGGATTAATTAACGGGCCGTGTTATATAAATATCTTATAAAAGCTTTAAAGATCCGTTTTTTAAGCGAATTAAGCTATAGCTAAAAGCGCTATATATAGGCTACGTATAAGCTATAAATATAAGCTACGTATATAAGCTATATATATAAGCGCAGGCAGGCGCAGGCTAAACCGCGGGCAAGCGCGGGCATTTAAAAGGTATAAGTACTTACTAAGTATAAGTATTATAAGTAAGTAAAGCGGGCTAGTATTAATATATATCTTAAAAATAAGGCGTATAAATAAATAAATATATATATATACATAAATAATAATACTTATTTATAAACTTAATAAGTTACGCTTAATTATTAATCTTAATAAAAGATTAATAGTTTAGTTATATTATTAAGTTTATACGAAAGACTTAATTTAAGTTTTTAAAAATTAGATAATTTAAATAAAAAAGGAAAACCGGAGCGCTTAAGGTAAAACCTTCCTTTATTTACGTTTAGTCCGCCTCGTATAAGGTCTAATAACTTTATATAAGGAAAAAGGTACGCTTTTCGCTATAAGTATATCCTACTTACTAAGCAGTTTAACGCGGCTTAAGTAAGCCGGGGCCGCCTTTAACTTAAGCGGCCTAAGGCTTAAAGCGCTATACTTTAAGCTTAAGGTATAGGTAGTAGCCTATTTTTTATCCTTTTCTTAACTCGCCCCTCTTTATATATAAATAGGAGGGTAAGTAAGGCTTTTTAGCTTATATCCCCTTTATAAGTAGCGCGGCCTTAACTTATTATAAAGTAGTTAAGTTATAACTTATTAATAAATACTTTATTAACTTTATTAAGAAAACAAAATTAAAACTAAGTAAAAGCGAATATGCTAAAAGTAAAAAGATAACTTACTTATTAAGTTACGATTTTTTATTAACTTAATACTAATTTACTATTAACTAACTATATTTTTTAGTAAAAGTAACTATTTATAAATTAGTAAAATATAAAATGTAAAAAAAAGATAAGTAAAAGTAAATAACTTAAGCAAAATATAAAGCTAAGCTAAATCTTTTTGAAAATAATAATAATAAAAGAAAGAAACTATAAGCTAAGCTATATAGCGTAAATAGTTTAGTATATAACTATAATAAAACTATTAAGCTTATTAGCGAGCTTAGTATTAACCTTATAAGCCGAATATATATTGTTAATAAAGCGGCTAAAAGTAAAGGTAAGTAGCTTAACGTTTTTATTAAAAGAGGCTAAGCTAAGGGCGGTATTAAACGTAAGAGCCTATATTATAATAGTACTAGCGTGCTACTAAAGCTTTATTGCTATAAAAGCAAGCTTTATATATAAAGAACGCTTAATAAGCTAGCTAGACTTATATAACTCCTTTTAAGTAGCGTAAAGCTTATAAGCCGCGTCCTTACTAATAGTAATAAGCTATAAGGAGATTACCTAATAAATAAAAGCGGGTTTAATATAAAGCTACTTGCTTAAAAATAATAATAGTTACTTAAAGTATAAGTAATATACGCTTTTATAAAGATAGCTAAAAGAAGGTTAGTAATATAAGCTATACGTGCTTATATATTAAATACGGCCTAAATATATATAAGCTTAATTTTCATAGCCTTAAAAAACTATAAGTATATTATCGCTAAATAAGCGCCTTATATATATATAGTAAGGGATCTTATATTTAGTACTATAATAAGCCTAAGCCTATTCGTCTTTAATATCTTTTTAAAGTAGCTTAAAGAGCGGACTTATATTAAGATTAAAAAATATAACTTTCTTTCTTAGTATATTAGCAAAGGCGGCGACAATATAAAGAAGGATAAGCAGCTAGTATATAATAAAGATAAAGTAGCGGTAGTATAATAAGCTTATAAAGAAAATAAGTATATATTTAATAAATAAAAAAAGAGTATATAAGTAAACGCAATATATAAAACGTTTTATCCTTATAGCCGCGTATAAGATTAATAGCTAAGCAGCGCAAATAAATAATAAGCTTAATTAAGAATATATACGCGCTATAAAGCGCTAAATTCCTATTAGCGGGGCCTTACTATAAGCCTATTTCCGCAATAAGTTAAGGCCGCGCTACTTATAAAGAAGACGCGGGCTAAAAAGCCTTACTTACCTTCCTAACTTTATATAAAGAAAGATAAGTTAAGAAAATGATAAAAGTTAAGCTACTACTTATACCTTAAGCTTAAGATATAGCGCTTTAAGCCGCGGGCCGCTTAAGTTAAAGGCGGCCCCGGCTTACTTAAGCTGCGTCGAACTGCTTAGCGAGCGGGATATACTTACGGCGGAAAGCGTACCTTTTTCTTTATATAAAGTTATAAGACTTTATATAAGGCGGACTAAACGCGAATAAGATAAGGTTTTACTTTAAGTGCTTTAGTCTTTTCTTTTTTTTTTAAAATATTAAAATTTTAAAAACCTAGATTAAGTCCTTAGCGTAAACTTAATAATAATAATAATAATATAAGCTAAGCTATTACTACTTTATATTATTAATAAAAAAGAGAAAAAATGAAATATAAAAGAAAACCTTAAACTACTTTTTACTTATATTAATACTTTATTAGTATTACTAAGATTTACTTAATTGTTTTTTTTATTTATATTAGTTAAAAAAGAAAATATTAATATACCCGCCTTTTTAATTAGCTATATTTTAATTAGTATAGCCCTTACTTTTACTTTAATAATAAGTAAAGTATATTATTAAGATATATAGCTTATATTATTTATAACTAACTGAAGTTTTAACTATACTTTTTAAGTATAATACTTTAAGCTTGCTATATTTATATTAAAAAGCGGCGCTTAAGTTAAATAAGTAAGTAGCTCGGGCTTTTTATTAATAAGTATATAATAATTGCTATATTAAAACTAAAATGTTATTAGCTAAATACTAGTATATTAATCGTATATTAATTACTATTATATTTCTTTTAGTATTTATAATACTATTTGTCTTTTAATAAGTGATTTTAACAATTATAAACGCTTTATAAAGATATTAAGCTATTATTATATAGTAATAGTAAGTTCTTTTATTAAATATAAAAGCGTTATTATTAATATTATTATTCTTAAAGTTAGTATTATTAATATTAAGTATATAAAGCTCTTAACTAAAATAAAATATAATAACTATATTAATATAATTACTAGCTATAAGTTTAGCCGTTTATATAATAATTAGTTAATTAAAAGTAATAATAAACTAAATTAATAATATAGCTAATTAATAATATACTTAATTATAAGTAGCTATATATTAATAGTACTACTTATACCTAAAGAAAATAATACTATAAAAATATACGTAATGTTTATAACTTTAATAAGCTTTAGCTTATATACTTTAAAAGCTATAATAATAATATAAAAATAATATATATACTAAAGTTTAATAAGTATTATACCGCTAATATAAATAATACAGGCTTTAGCTTTAAACTATATATATTTCGCATAGAAAATAATAAGGATATTAATCTTATTATTACTTATATTAATTTAAATATTATTACCGCTATTATTATTATTATTACTTATTATATTAAGCTACTTTCTTTTAAAAGGAGGTATAATAAATAAAATATTATAGCTAAGTATAGCTAAGTTTTTAAAGCGTAATTAATCTTCTTATTACTACTTTTTAAAAATAATAATATTATTAATTAATATTATTAATACTAAGAATAAAAAACTTACTTTATACTTACTAGTTATTAATAAGTATATTAATTATTATATCTTTAAAGATAAGTATAAAGTTAAGTATAAATACCTTTTTAAAAGGTGCTTTTTTATTATAAAGTAGCTATAAGCTAAGTATCTTCTTAGCTTAACTTCTCTTAATATTAATATTAGCTTTTCCGGTTAAAAGAAAGTTAAAAACCTAAGGAGATCCTTAGTTACGATTATAATACTTTAAAGGTAAACCCCTTAAAGGTTAATATTATATTTAACGTAAGAAATTAACGTGCTTATTAATTAAGCGTAGCTTTAAAGTACGAAGTATATTAGCAATATTAAAAAGGTATAAAATATATATTAAGTAAGAAAAGAAAAGCGCGGAAAACTTAATAGTAAAATAATTATAAAAAAGTTAAAAAAAAGTATAAAGATATATATAATAATCTTTTAATTAGTATATTACTATTAATATATAAGTAAGATACTTATAGTTACTTAAAGATAATTAATATTCTTATAACTTTATATATAACTTTATATATTTAATACTATATTTAATTATATATAACTGCTAAGTATATATATTACTTTATTTTATTTATATATACTTATATAATAACGTTAACTAGGAATATAATTATAGCACTAAATAATTCAATCTCTTATAAATAGCATACTTAATATACCTTAAACTAAATAGCTAAAGGCGTTTATTATAAAAAGGGGATAATTATAAAAATAGTATTAATATTATACGCTTACTAAATATAAAGAAATATACTAAGTAAAAAGCCTTATTTTTAAAATTAACTTAATAAGTAGTTAATAAGCCTTTACGACTAAAGCTAAGAAACTTTTCTTTTTATAAGCTTTAGTCTTATAAGAAAATAAGTAGCTAAGTAATTTTATAACTTATTATACTATTTATAATCTTTACTACTTAATTAATAATATTATAAGACTATCTTTTTATAAATTATAAAAATAGTATTAATAATATAAGCTAACTAAGTATAAGAAATATACTAAGTTAAAAAACCTTGCTTTTAGTTTTAACTTAATAAGTAGTTAATAAGCTTTAATAATTAAAGCTAAAAAACTTTCTTTTTTATAAGCTTTAGTTTTATAATAAAGTTAGTAGCTAAGTAATACTATAACTTATTATATTATTTATTATTATTTTTACTACTTAATTAATAGTATTATAAGACTATCTCCTTATAAGTAAGCATTAAATATAGTTATAAAATATAGTATAGTATTAAAAGAATCTTAAGACGATAGTATAAAAAAGTATATATTTAAATATATATACTTATATATTAATACGTAAGCGTTAATACTTCTAAGTATGCTTAATATAATAACTATATTCACTAGTATTTTATTATACAGGTGGCATATTGCTAAAATTATAGTAGGCGTATATATAAAGTGGAAAAATCCTATAAATTAGGTTTTAACTTTTAACTTATATTTAGTCCGCCGTACCGCTAAGGTCTATAAGGCAGGACTTTAAATTTATAAGAATAGTACTAATAGTATAAGCTAACTAAGTGCGGTGAATACGCTAAGTAAGAAGCCCCGCTTTTAGTCCTAACTTAATAAGTAGTCGACAAGCCCCTACGACTAAAGCTAAGAGACTCTCCCTTTTATAAGCTTTAGTCTTGCAATAAAGTAAGCAGCTAAGTAATACTATAACCTATTATACTATCTACTATCTTTACTACTTAATTAGTAATATCGCGAGACTATCTCCTTATAATTTTTAAAGCTTTCTTTTTAAATTACTTAGTAAAGAAAGTATTAGCGAAGGGATCGCGAAGCGGTGCCGAACCGGCGCGGCGAAGCTATTATAACCTTAATTAAGGCTTATAAGTATAAGAGATTTATTTAGATAACGAATCCGATTAAACACCCTCTATGCTTAAGATAATAAAAGTGCCGTTAAGAATATCCTTATTAGTAAGTACTTAGTCCCCGCTACTTTAAGAAAAATAAAAGGCCCTTTAAAGCTATATTAAGAAACTAAAAGAGACCTAATAGTTATAAGAGCATATTGTATAGCTTAAAGAGGAAATATAAGAAAAAGGAGGCTTACTCCTTAACTAATTAAAAAGGCGTTATTAGTCGGACTCCCTTAATTTAGTAGCTAGTTAAGGTAGTAAGGTAAAGCTTAAAAACATTACTTAGTTAGCTTAACTAACTAATTCTTAAAAACGACTTAATTAGCTTTATAACTTAAAGGATACGTTTAAAGCTATTCCTTAACGATTCCGCTAAGATAACGTTAAAATCCTATTTATAGTGGATTATATATATACCGACTATAAGGTAAGATAGCGCTAATACCTTAAGGAATAACCGCTAATTAATTAAGAATAATATAGCGTAAACTAGATTTATTTTAAGGAATAGATACTTATACTTATTAAGGATATAGTAAATAAAGAAATACTCTTAGCAACGTAGCTAAAGAACGCTTAGTAGCGAGATATATAGTCTTTATTAAAGTTTAGCTTTTACCTTAACTTTATTAAATAGCATTTCGAGCGGCTATTAAAGTAAATATAGTTATTAAAGTTCTTCGCTAAGTTATGATTAAAGCTTTAAGAGTAACTTAACCTCTATTTAATACTTATTTATAAGTATAGTAAAGAAGAACTAGTTTAAGTAGCTTAACGCTATTAAGACGCTATAAATAGTAAGAAACGCTATTTAAGTATAAGCTTTAAATTAAGATAGCGCGGAATAAGTTTAAGATCCTTTAACCGAGGAAATTCCTACTATAAGAGAGGCCGTAATAGATAGTAGTTAGGAGGTTCTCGCTATTAAGACACTATTAATATCTCTATAATAATAAGGCGAGACTTACGTTTTAAAACCCCTTAATATAGCCGCGGCTAAGGTCGTAAAAGAGAGCGAGGTTAAGGCTAAGGCTTATCCTAAACCTAAAAGGTTATTTATTTTAAATATAATAAGCTAGGTTACTATATAAATAAGTATACCTCGGCTTTAACTATAGATACCTTAATAAATTCCTTATATATTAAAGCCGCTTTATAAGGAAACGCGTAAAGGCCGGAGTAAACGCCTCTTCTTTTACTATATTAATACCTTAAGGGGAGCTATTATAAACTCCTATAGTGCTATTAAGGCGAAACCTTATTAATATAAAGGTATACTTAAATACTTATAGTATAGTAAACTTAGTAAACGTATATTTCGCACGCTAATAAGGCTTACTATAAGTCTTATTATTATATCTTAAGCTCTTAAGACTAAGCGATAGTTAAGCAAATAACTCTAAGGTTTAAGAGGTTTTAATACAAATTACCGATATAAAAAGTACCGAAAAGATAATGACTTAGTACTACGTTAATACTAATAAGTTAACGCTAAATAACTATATTTTAATTTTATAGTTAACTACGGCAATTATAGATAAGAAAATCTATATTATTTTATTGAAAAAATAATAGTAATATAAGCACTAAATCGGTAGCGGCACCTTACGGAGTCTATAAAAATTCGTAAGGGATTGCCGGAATAAGGCCTATATCTATATAATCACTACTAACCTTAAGCTAATTCCGTTGCTAGATAAGGATAACGATAAAGGGGTTCCGGAAAGAAAATAGACCGAGATACTACTAACTTTATACCGATTTAAAGATATATTCTTAGTAAATAAGTCTAACCTTTTACTAATTAAGAAAGGAATAAATTATATAATTAACTTAACTTCCGGCGTAGAACTACCCTTTAGACTAATTTACCCTCTATCCCGCAATAAATTATAAGTATTAAGGGACTAGATTAATAACTTTATAAAACGTAGTATTATCTAGGAATTATATAGCTTGGTAAGCGCACTAATTCCTTTTATTTTAAAGAAAAACGGTAGCCTTTATCTTTATATAGACTACTAAGGACTTAACTATATTATATAGAAGAATCGGTACCTTTTACCTCTTATTTTAGAGATCTTTAACCGCTGCTAAGGAGCTAAATTCTTTTTTAAGATTAATATTTAAAACGCATACTAATATATCTATATAAAAGAAGGCGATAAGGAAAAGATAGCCTTTTAATTACGCTATAGATATTTCGAATACCTTATTATGCTATTTAGCTTAACTAACGCTTTAGATACTTTTTAAAGCTATATTAATTAAGCATTAAAAGGCCTTATTAATACTATTTATATAGTATATCTTAATAATATCCTTATCTTCTTATAAATAAAAGAGGAATATACTAAATACCTTTAATAAGTTATAAAGAGGCTATACGCGGTATAACTATTTATAAAGCTATTTAAATATATATTTTATTAATAATTAGTTAAGTTCTTTAGTTTTATTTTATTAATTAATAGGATATCGGTAGATCCTTAATAAGTAAAAGTAATCGCTAAATAGCTAGCACTTAATACTTATCGAAATATTTAAGTCTTCCTTAAGTTCTATAACTACTACTATTATTTTATTTACCGCTACTTCTATATAGTAGTACCTCTTACCGCACTACTAAAAGGTAATAGTAATAATAAGAAGCTAAGAAAAGTAAACTTAAACGCGACCGAATTTATAGCGTTTTAGTTTTTAAAGGACGTATTTACTAATATACCCTTACTTTAATACTATAACTTAAAGAGGTATACTTAAATTAAAACCGATATATTATAATCTATAATAGCGGGTATTTTATCTAAGCTTAATAATAAAGGTCGCTACTTTTTAATTATATTTTAGTTAACAAAGTTTACTAAAGCTAAGTTAAACTATAAAGTCTTAAACTAAGAACTATTTACTATTATAAAGTTATTTAAATACTAGTAATACTATATTAAAAGAGCCGCGTAATAAGTAAAGGTCTTATTTAACTATTTTAACCTTTAAACGTTTATATACTAAACCTCCTTTAATCGGAGATAAGCACGATAGTATATATACTTAGCGCTATTTAACTTTACGATTAAGCATAAAGTAAGGAAATTAAACTAGGTTAACGCATTATTAAAAATGCTTAAATATAAAGGCGAGAAGCCCTTATTTATAAAGTTACTACTAAAGCTTTAGTTAAAGCTAGTATAGATAAATTATATAACTATTAATAATCTATAAAGGGATAATAAGAAGTCTTTATAAGCAAAGAAAAGCCTAACCTTAAGCTAGTATAAGCATAGCAAGTTGCCTTTATATAAGGAAAATATATAAGCTTTTATATAGCGAACTGCTACTAACTTAAAAGCGGACCTTAAGTAGCTAGCTATATAAGCTAAAAAAAAACTAGTTATAAATAGCTACTCTTAAAAAAGACTATAAGAGATATAGCTTATAGCCTCTTAATATACGCTATAAAAGTTCTTTATACTTTACTAAAATTGCTAAAACGTACTTAAAGCGAAGATATAATAATTGCTTAACGAAAAGCGACTAAAGACTTCTTAAAAAAGAAGTATCCTTAGTTATTACAACTAAATAGATTACTACTATAAAAAGGACGAATCGTAGTACTTTTTAATATTACCTTATAGTAAGAGTTAATATAACTTTATTATAACGACTTATTAGTAAAATACTTTAAAGGCTAATAAATAAGTAAATTACTATTAAGGAGTTTTTACTAAGAGAATATAGTAAGGGATATTAATTAATATATTTAAGAATGCTTAGTATATTAAGGCGCTATATTAAGGAGGCATCGCCTTTATAGCGCTATATAATTATTGCTATACTTTATACAATTATAAAAAGAACTATTTATAGACTTTATTATAAGTTTGCTAAAAGTATAATATAAAGGGCGAGAAGTTAACGTAATACTAATAATTCTAAACTAATATACTAAGTACTACCTCTTTATTTTATATTTTAAGATAATAAACGCGCTTAAGCTAGTAAAGGCATTTTATTATAACGTTAAGTTAGTATATAAGCCTTTAAAGGGCGTAGTTATAGATAAAGGATTACTATTTACTAATAAGTTTTAGTTAAACCTATATTTTATCTTATAAGTAAAATATAAGTTTATAATATAATAAGAGGGGTTGCTATTATACTAATAGATAAAAGTCCGCTAGTAATACTTAATAGTATTACTGCCCCTTATGCTAGCTTTATAAGGCAACCGCACTACTAGTCTTATTAAGCACCCCCCGCTTAGCTGCTAGCTACCTTATAACTATCCCCTTTTTATAGCAGCACGTTCTTAAGCTACTAATTTAATTAACACGCTTTTAAGCGCTTGCTTATAGGCCCCGGTTCCTATAAGCAAGGATACCCTAGCTAACGCGGGCTCCTAAGGCTTAGCGCGCCGCGCCCTTCGGTCTTTATAGTTACCCGTAGGCCTAGCTACCTAACGTCTTAATACGCCTTAAGTCTTACGCCCCGCTCCTTACCGCGCGCCTATTACGTGCTTGCCCTATTAGCTTAACGTAGCTAAGCCGGTGCTATCCGTCGCCCGGTCTCGAATAGAGAGCTATAGTTAGGTGTTATAATTATAATATAATAGGAGGGGTTGCTATCGTACTAATAGATAAAAGTCCGCTAGTAATACTTAACGGTATTACTGCCCCTTATGCTAGCTTTATAAGGCAACCGCACTACTAGTCTTATAAAGCACCCCCTACTTAGATACTAGCTACCTTATAAAGTTATTAATAGCGTTTTACCTTTAAACTAATAAGTAAACAGAGCGTATAAATTAAGCAGTATACTACTACTTAAGATACTTTATAAATTTAAAATAGATAAACTAAGCGTCCTTTTTTTAAGTAGTATAATTTACGTATAATAATATAACTAATACTACTACTAGGCTATCTTTTAATAAGGCCTTTTTTAGCTATTAGCTAAACTTTTATATTAATATTAAGGATAACGTTATAAAGGGAAAGTACTTAAAGTAAAAGTAAGAATTAATAAGCTAAAAACTTTATAATAATAACTTAAAGAATACTAGCGAAAGACTATTAAAGCGTAAGTAAAGTACTATAACCTTAAGCACTAACTACTTTTACTTAAAGTTAGTAACTTTATTATGCTTTTTATAAAGAATTTACGCCTTAAGGATAAGAAAAAGAAGCTATCTCCTAAGTATATTAAGCCTTTTCGGGTACTATAAGCTATTAAGAAGTAAGCTTATCGTTTAGCTCTCTTAAATAAGTACTTATATATATATAATATGTTTTATATTAGCTTATTAAAACCTTAAAAAGAAAGGCTAGGCGACTAAGAAAGCGCTAAACCGTTAATAATACTTAACCTTTAAGATAAAAAAAGCGAATAAGAAGTTTAAGAAGTACTAAATAAGAAACGCGTTAAAAGTAATACTTTTTTCTTAGTTAAGTAAAAAGAATAGCTAATAAAGTATAATTAGTAGGTTAATACTAAAAATATAGTAAATAGCTAAGCATTTATTAGTAAATACTTTACTAACCTTATTAAGAAAAAGAAGAAACGTAAAACTAAGTAAAGGCTAGGACGCTAAGGGCGTAAGGATAACCTACTTATTAGGTTACGATTTCTTACCGACTTAGTACCGATTCGCTACTAATTAACTATATCCTTAGTTAAAGCAACTATTTATAAATTAGTAAAATATAAAACGGGGAAGAAAAGTAAGTAAGAGTAAATAATTAAAAGAAAATATAAAGCTAAGCTAAGTCCTCCTTAAAACGATAACGATAAAGGAAAGAAACTATAAGCTAAGCTATTACTACTTAATATTATTAATAAAGAAGAGATAAAAAAAGATAAAAGAAAAGATAAACCTAAACCGTCCTTTACTTATATTAACGCTTCGCTTATATTATAAGAACCTACTAAATAGTCCCCTTATTTATATTAATTAAAAAGGGAAACGTTAGTATTCTTTTTTTTTCTATTAACTATATCTTAATTAATATAGTACTTACCTTTACTTTTATAATAAGTAAGGCGTATTGCTAAGATATATAGCTTATATCGCTTATAAGCAGCCGGAGTTTTAACCGTGCTTCTTAAGCACGGTACTCCGGACTAGCTATATTAATACTAAAGGGCGGCGCCGGGGTTAACTAAGTAAGTAGCTCGCGCCGCTTATCGATAAGTATATAATAATCGCTATATTAAGACTAAGAGATCGTTAGCTAATTGCTAGTATATCGATTATATATTAATTACTATTATATCTTTCTTAATACTTATAATACCGTTCTTCTTCTAATAAGTTATCTTAATAATATTAAACGCCTTATAAGAATACTAAGCTATTATAGCGAGGTAATAGCGAGCCTCCTTACTAAATATAAAAGCATTATTATTACTATTATTATCCTTAAAGTTAGTATCGTTAACGTTAAGTATATTAAGCTCCTAAATATAATTAAGCACGGCGACTATATTAATATAGTCGCCGGCTATAAGTATAGCCGTTTATATAACGATTAGTTAATAAATAGCAATAACGAGTTTAATAAATAGTTATAGTTAATTAATAATATACTTAATTATAAGTAGCTATATACTAATAGCACTACTAATACTATATAGAGGTAATACTAAAGAAAATATACTTAATCTTTATAACTTTAATAAGCTTTAGCTTAAATGCTTTATAAGCTATAATAGCAATGCGGAAATAATATATATACTAAAGTTTAGCGGGTATTATGCTATTAATATAAATAGCGCGGGCTTTAGCTTTAAACTATATATATTTCGCCCGTAAAATAATAAGGACGTTAGCCTTATTATTACTTATATTAATTTAAGTATTATTATCGCTATCGCTATCGCTACTACCGGTTATATCGGGCTACTCTCCCTTTAAGCAAGGCGTAATAAGCGGAGTATCGCGGCTAAGTATCGCTAGTATCTTAAGGCTTAATTAGTCTTATTACTACTACTACTTTTAAAGAGTAGTATTATTATTAATATTATTAATACTGGGGATAAAGGACTTACTTTATACTTATTAATTATTAGTAAGCGTATTAATAGCCTTATCCTTAAGGATAAGTATAAGGTTAGGTATAAGTACCTTTTTAAGAGGTGCCCCTTTATTATAAGGTAATAGTAAGCTAGGCGTCTTTTTAGCCTAACCTTTTTTAGTATTAATACTAGCCTTTTTAGCTAAAGGAGAGTTAAGAACTTAAGGAGAACCTTAGTTACGACTATAATACTTTAAGGGCGAACCCTTTAAGAGTTAATACTATATCCGACATAGGAAATCAGCGCGCTTATTAGTTAAGCGCGGCTTTAAAGTACGAGGCATATTAGCGATAATAAAGAGGTATAGAATATATATTAAATAAGGAGCGAAAAGGTATAAAGAACTTAATAGTAAATAATTATAAAAAAGTTAAAAAGGGGAAGAAAAAAAATAAAAGGTATAGGAATAAACCTTATATTTAACGATCTCTTTCGCATACTAAAAGTAGTCTTTTTCCGCTTTTATAAATAGCTTTATATTAATACTAGTATTAAGGCTATAAAGTATTAAATAGTTAAGTAAAAGGTCTTAGTATTCTTATAAATCTATATATATAACGAACCTTAAAGAAATATAGTATACCGCTTTTAAATAAGTAAATTATTAGTCTTAAGGGTATTTTATTAACTAATTAATTTAATAAGGCGTTTATATACTAAGTTTGTTTGCTAGCTAAAGCTAGAATATATTTCTTTAATCGTAAAGTTAGATAAGAAGCTTATATAATTTAATAGCGCAATCGGCGCCTTAAATAGCACGTATATTCTTACTTTTATCTTAAAGGCTTATTAAAAGAGGTTTTAGTTTAAGAAGAATAATATCTTATAAAATATATTAGCAGTAATTTATTTTTATAGCCTCTTTACTTATATACTTACTAGCGCTAAGGGCTTTATCTACGACTTATTATTATTGCGTATTGCTCTTATAAAAAGCCTTACTTTACTTAAGGCTTGTTTCTTCCTTAGCGATATAGGCTTTAGCTTAAGGCGCGGCGTTATTATACTATATAGCAATATACGATATTATCTTACTAATTAAAGCAAGGTAGGTAAGAAGCTAGAGAATTCTTATAAGATCTTTAATTTATAGTATATATAGCTTTATATAATAGTAAAGTAAGTATTTAGTTATTATAAGCGGAAATAAAAGGTAATTTTATATAGCGTACTTAAATATAGCTTCGTTAACTAAGTTAAGCTTATATATATAGTAATAAGGCTCTTTAACTTTATTTAAATAGATAGGAAAGATTATATAAAGAGAAAAGGGGAAAAAGAGGCTTACTTAATAAATTAAAAGTATAAAGCTCTTAATAAAGCTTGCTTATAAGCTAATTCTATTATTAAAGGCCGTATAAAGACCGAAATATATAAGTTAATCGCTAGCTAGCTATAAGAGACTTATTAGTTTATTCTCGCTTAACGAGAGCATAAGGAGGATATAAAGAGCGAAGAATATAATAAAGATAATAAGGGCGATAAAGGTAATAAAGATAATAAAGATAAAGGCCTTAAGCTAGCTTAAAGAGGTGTTAATATAGCTATAAAGTAGTAGCCTTAATTATTAAGTATAACTTATAGCTTAATTATAGCCTTAATACTACGAAAATAACTACTTACTTATATTATATAAATCTACTATTATTATCTTCTTAATCTACGCTTACTTAGCCTTACTTATACTTAGCGAATTTTATATAAAGGGATTTATAAGGTCTTGCTTTAATTAAGCTATAACTTTTATTACTAGCTATATACTATATATTATAGTAAGCTATATATAGTCTTAAATAGCCTTTTTAAGATCTTTTACGCCTTATGCCTTTAAGGAGATTATATATTACTTAGCTTAAGCACCTTAAGCTATAAGGTTAGTAAGAAGACTAATAATTTCCTTTATTTATTACCGCTACTACTTTTTCTTTTTCTTTAAAACCCTTAGCCCTTAATTTAAAGTTAATCTACTTAGCGTTAATAAGAGCCTTAATCTTTAAGGAGTTACTAATAGTAGCGTTAATAAGCTTTTAAAATCTATATTATTAGTAAGCTACTAAGGCTATAAGTATAAGCGTAGTATTTCCTTATAAAAAAGATTATTAATATCCTTATTAACCGCCTTATTAAGTGCTTAAGATTTTTTTCTTTATTAGTTAATTAAGATTCTTATTACTATTATTAATACTAGCTACTAGCCTTAATAAATACCTCGTTAAAACTAATATCGTCGTTAGCTTTAAAAATCGTATAGCTAGCTAGCTAATTACTAGCGAATATTTTAGCCTATATATTAAAAGTAATGCTATCGCTAACTAAAAGGCCTTACTTAATAACTTAAGTCGCGAGATTAAGGAACTTCGCTAATAATATCTCCTTATTAGCCTTACTTATTATAAGCCTCTTATTATTAAGGTTATATATAGTGCTTAATAGTTCCTTTACCTTATAAAATACCCTTTAAAAAGGAAATAGCTAATAATACTTATTATTTAGTATCTTAAAGCTTTAGCGGCGGTAAGGAAATTTATCCTTAAGCTTTAAAATAAATAACTTAAATATAGGCTTTATAAAGACCGCCTTATAACTATTAAGGAGCTTATCGCAGCGGGCTTTAAGTAATAGCTTAAGAAACCTTAAGGTCTATAGCTTACTTTAACGCTAGTAACTTAGCTAACTTATTAAGGGAGGTATCTTTTTAAGCGGTCGCGATAGCTTTATTATATAAAGGTGCGAATTCGGGCATAATTATACGAAAAAATATATAGCGGAGCCTTAGGCGGTGAGATATATAGCTAATAAGGATATAAGACGGTATAAAAGCAGCCCCGCACTAAATTTAGGTAGAGTATATCTCTTGTTATGTCTGCCTTATTTTTTTTTAAGACGTTATGGATCAGGGCCTGAATCCGCTATCCGGCCTCTGTCCTTTGTCGCACTGCAGGGTGCCTGTAGGAGCTGGTATCCCGAGCATGGTCAGCCAGGTGGGGCTAGCTGAATTATGTTGGTAACTTACGGGTCCACCGGCAACCTCGGCCATCCGAGTCAATCAGCTGGTCCCCATGCAGTTCAAAGGACGCCGCCTCGATGCCCTTGCCGGTTCTGACTTGGCCGCTGGCGATTTGACCCACGGGGCTGGAGGCGACACCGCCAACTGTCCAGCGTAGCGGACATCCCGACTTGCCAACAGCCAAAGCATTGGCTACGACGGCATTGGCGCCGAGGGAGAATATTAGTGACATCTGATGAGACACGTCGGGAACCGCTGCGATGGGAGGTGGTGGGAGACGGAGATGAGTCGAAACATATTCATGCACTTGTGTCGGTGGACGTGGCGAGGGCGCCGAAAATGCCATGGGCGTCGATCTTGTCGCAAAGAGGTTATTTGTCAATACAGGAACGTCACGGTCCGCCGCAGAGAAAAGGAGGCCATGAGGAGCGAGGAACGGGCCGATATTATTGTCGCGACCTTGCTGTTCGACTCCCGGTCAATGGCCAGTCCAATATCACGGTGACAAACGGTGCAGACTGAAGTAGTGATTGACGGGTGAGGAACAAAGAGGCGTATATACGTGATGTTGGGCCCGGAAGCTGCCGAGACATCCTCAAAGATGCCAACGACACCGTATCCAACGAAGTCGCAGCCACTTGGATTCTCGTGCCCCAATGTACGCCACCCGACGCGCGTAATCCTGACGTGGACCAATATTAACTACGTTTCCCCAAAGCTGAACCCGTAGTTCCCTACTCCGTAGTCATCCTAGAACGTCCTAGCGCCGGCAGTGCAAAACTCGGTGACATTGCTTGTCTTGTCAAACCTCCCATTGCCCTGATGAGATCCGCCTGACCCGACGATCCCAACTGGCATGGTACTGAGGGCAACGTGGCCGGAAACGGAGACGATTTGTCCACCACTCACTTCTCGGTTGGCCTGGGACCAATGCAAAGCCAGTACCGCAACGCGGAGGTCCAGGATACGACAATGTTGAGCGGCCATCATCAAGTCGAAGCGTTTCCGGGGTAATCGGAAGGGCGACTCTGCCTCCTCATCTACACACATGCGTGTTGAATCACAACACTTCAATAATTGTTGCTGCTCTCCCCTATTACGCAGGGAGTGGCCTGTAAAGCCTGACTTTGCCTGGCTTCAACCAGACAGTAGCTCCTTCGCCATCCCACCCGCCTGCATATTGAATATGCTCGACGCAGGTAGCTCGAGGGTAGGGTGCGCGTTGTTGAGCTCGGAACGACTGCTATGAGGAAGAGGTGTTTCATAGCCAACCACAACTACCAGTCGAGTAACAAACCGGCCTCTCGCCTTGGCTGCTGCAGTACAGACCTGAACAAGGCTTCCAGGTCGGTTCAGTCGTGAGGCCGTCCGAGAACGGAGTTCGATATGGCAGAGATGGGCCCATGTGCGTGCCCACTCCCCGTTCATGTGCATGCGTAATCGGCTGTGCTATGCCATCCATGGCTTTACGAGCACAAACAAGACTCGGTTCGATTCCAGGCGGCTGCGTGAAGTGACGCATGGCTGCTTCGCCGGCATGGTCGCTAGACAGGACGTCTGTAGATTCCCAGCGCACTTATCCTGCTCGAATGCACTCCTGGGCCCAAACGGACTGAAGCAGCCGTAGAGCTTGCGTTGTAACCAGAGACCCGCGTTAGGTTACCCATGGACGTGAGCGCCGCAGGCGCCTACCGACTGGCCAGGCATCTCGCGCTCAAAAAGCGATTCACCTCCTGCCAACGACAGATTTGTGCGTGGACGGGACACTGCACATCACAAGACGGTCTCCATCATTTGGTGTGAACGCCGTCGGAGCCCCAATGAAGAAGGCTTCACGTCTGCGCCTCCTCGGCATCACAGCCGAACCCCTCAAATACCTCGTCGTTGCCCGTCTCGGACCCGCTTGCACGCTCCATGGCCGATGGCGTGTCCAGCTCAGCTAGAGACTCGGCTCTACCTCGCTTCCGGGGCATCTCCCCTAATCTGCCGTTGCGCCCTGCCACGGAGTCCTTGTCTTCGCCTCCAGTCGTGGGAGCGGGAGTAAACCATGGAATCTTTCCCCTCATGAAGTCATTTAGCATCATCTTTGCCACGCCATCCAAGTCTGGTTCTCCCCCACGGAGCAAACGGCCGCTTTTTCTCGCAAGTAATTCCAGAAGCTCAGTGGCATTCTCCCAGCCTCTGAGCTCATATGTCTTCTCCATGTGCTGGCGCTTCACACGACTTAAGAGGGCCGAGATGTACTGTTCTGGGTGTTCCACCTTTTCCACGCGAACAACGCCCCGAAGTACCAGGTCTGTCGGCGTATCCGTGCTTGAGGGGGGCACGACTCCGGGGCAGTCGATGAGATAAATGCGCTTCATAAGGCTCACGTACTGCCACACCTTGGTCTCACCGGGAATGGGAGCAACAGTGCAGACCTTCTTCTTCAGCAGAGTGTTGATGATAGACGACTTCCCGGTGTTGGGCCCCCCAATCAATCCTACAGATATCTGCTTCCTGTCCGAATGGAGGCTCGAGAATTGTCGAAGAAGCTGGATCAGAGAACCTTTGCCGAAAGAGTTGGTAATGCTAGCGTGGAAAGCAAGTGTGGGATATTCTTTGGAGAGGCTACGCACCCATCCCGCCTGCGAACGTCTTGTCAGTTCCAGGAGCTCGGTGGAGGGAAAGTGGTCGAGTTCAACAAGAATTGTGCAAGCCATCACTAAGAAATCACCAGTCGGTGTCTTTCACATCGTGAGAGACCTCTGGAGGTTTCAACTCATTTGGCCAGCGGACCATCTCATGACGGCGACCAGAACGGCCTCCATCAGCCTCCAGCAAGAAGCTAGGGCCTTCGAGAATGGCAAGGTTTCATCTCCCAATATTGTAACAGACAACCTCCATTGGACAATGTATTGTCGAAGGAATCCTGACAAAGAACATTGGGTGCCCTTGGCATTGAAGAAGATGAACGAATGACGGGAAAGGACGTACCGCAACACTAGTCGGAACAAGATCACATTTGTTCAGCACAAAGACCAGGTGTTTGTGTGGTGCTTCCTCTTTGAGATATTTCTCGACGCTTCTGCAGCGAGTTCCCACGGGATCTCGTGCATCGAGTACGTGTACGACGACGTCTGAGGAGTCGATGACCTTGTATAGCTCGTTCCATATTCTTTTGCTCTGGCCCTTGTCGAATACAGGCTCGATGGCCATTGAGATTGTCCCATCTTCGTCATCCTGGCCGGAGGTGCCGCTCAGTAATTTTGCTTGTTCCATTCGATCTTGATACGAGTCCATGCTCTTCTCGGTGTCGTCGGCCAGGTCAGCCAGGCTCCCGACGCCTAGCTTGACGCGCTTGCGCTGAGCCTTGGGCCCAAAGACTCCGGCAAAAGGAGAGCTTTCCACAGTCATTTTGGCCTTGTGCTGTTTGATGCCGTTCGAGTCCTGGCCGTCGCGAATAAGGCTCATGGGGAGTTTGTTTGACTTGAGAAGGACCTGGTACGGGTCGTTGGCCTTTTCCGCCATGGCTTCGCGGAACGCCGTCAAGGTATCTTGTGAGACGACTCGTGTGTTGGTGAACCATTTGCGATTCGGCTCGATTCGAGCTTTAGGCACATCCCGGGACTGGTATATGGCGGCCTTGGTGATCTGTCCATCGGCGTTTCTCTGCACCTGTCCCTCCTTGTACATGCTCAGAGTCTTGACCTTCTTCGCATCGCTGTGGTCTTGTCAGCCGGCCGCAATCATACACGCCAGGCAGCACTAGCATCAGGGGGCAACATACCGATAAAAGTTTTCGCCTTTGACACGAACATTGCCGAGGCCATCGCCGGTCTTGCCTTGGCGCACACGCCTGGTCGCTTCCTTCTTTCCGGTGCCCATGGCGATGCGCTGACCTGGTTGACCGCACGGGAAGCGGAAAAGAAGTGCGGTGAGCGAGTTGAGTTGATCGAGGGCGAGCAACTTTATGTGCGCTTGCCAATTTGACGGAGGAAAAAATTAAGTATCGATAAGGAATCCCGCCTTTTTGCCCGCCGCAAACTCTAATTTCAGTTCGCTGTGTGGGCTACAGGCGGATCGGAGATCGGAGGTGGATAATCCGGCATCTCCCTAGAAACCACTTCTCCCAGGTGGACTGTAGAAACTTGGGAAAGCCAACTACCCCAGGCGGCAGTCCGGCGCCAACCTTCCATTCATTTCGCCGCCCAATGCAGCTGTACCGCAACGGGATCTGGAAGAGCATCCCCAAGATGTCGCTTTCTTCTACTGGACCGTGCGTCCGACCTGCCCTTGTCCATCTCGCCCAAGCGTCTCGAGCCTTCTCAACAACGCGGCCCACCCGCTCGGATACCGTCCCCCCCGAGTCTCCCTCCTACATTCGCCTCTCTAGCCCCCCTCAGTCGGAGGAGAAAAGGCTGTCACGCGTACGAGGCCATCTGCCTGTTCCTCGTGAGATTTTTCCGCGGCTCGAAGGTGACAGGAAGATACGCCCCGAGTATATCCAACGTACCGCGCCGGAGCCGATCAATCGCCCCGAGCCGTCCAACGAAGCCCAGCAATGGAAACATCAAATGGCCGAAACCAGAAGAAACAACCTCAAGGAAGGCTTGCGGGCGCTCTGGAAACGACGAACCAATAGCGATAAGATGCGCAACCACCGCGTGAGCAGTAAATTCGAAGAACACAGACGGGCTGCAGAGGCGCCGGAGCGAGAGGACGAGCGCTTAACCCGTACCACTGTCCTGGACACGATACTCGACACCAAAGTCTACCCCGACCCGGATCGCTTCTCACGCGCTGACCGGAGCCGAACGAAGGTGTTGGCCCGGGAGAGCGCCAAGCGCGAGGCCCGCCGCGATGCACTCATGGAGCTATATATCAGCGCGTCCAACTTCATTGTTCAAGAAAGCGAGCTGAAGTCCGAAATCGACCGGATATTCCACGACGATTACTTCTCGATGCAGAGTCGAGCCAACAACCGTTACGGCACCACCGGCAACATCTGGGGCATCTATGGCAAGCCACCCTCCATTGCCAACATGCTAGAGGCTACCTCGAGCTCTTCGACGAAACTTATGGCTTACTATGAGACCGAGTATGACCGGTCTGTCAACCGACATAAGAAGATTGCAGAAAACCTCACGGGGGGGAAGATGATATAACATAACGGCTTGTCTCGCAATTTTGCATGTGATATATAAAGTTAGCAACAGCCAGCGCACAATCAAGCCAAGGACCCGTATCAACCCTGAAGTAGTATTACCTGCCCCTGACCGTGTCCGGCGGCGCTGTCCGTGGGGCGCAACCCGCTAGCCTAAGAGATAATTTACACCGTACGGAGGACCTGGTAAGAAACAAATGTACCTTGGGGTCCATAGGTCTTCCCATGTGCTCCATTCACTCTGTTTTCGATGATGACCGACATGCCCTGATACCAGACATCACACCTGGTTCTATCGCTTCTCGACGAGGAGAACATGCATGGCTGCGTATGCCAGAATGATGAATGAAAGAGCAAAGATGCCGAGATTTCGAATGTCGGCCCACAGTGCACTGTTGTCAAATCCAAAAGAGCTGAGAATGGCGGCACCCGGAACGGTAATGTCCAGTCCATACTTCTTGTCGACAAGGGTGAGTTCTACTACCTCATTGACAATGAGAGATTCGAAGCCATAGTGGAAGATGGACAGCGTCTGCAGCCAAAGTGCCCCAGCAGGTGTTGCGTCGTGGTTGAGCAGGAATCCGGCAAAAAGGAGGCTAAACAGCATTACCAGGCTTCCAATCAAGTTGGCGACACTGCCGTCCTTGCATACAATTCCGATAAAGAGACAAATGGCCGCTGCCGCCAAGTTGAACAGTACCAGGACCAGCATGAACTTGAAGAAGTGGGTTGAATCGGGTACCAAACCGGTCATGGGATATATAATGGATCCCATGAGAATCGGGGGAATGATTCTCAGAGGGATGATGTCAAAAAGGACCTTGGCCGTGAAGTACGTGGCCGGAGCGTAGTATCCGTTGGCCCGCTCGCGCACGAAGAGGAGACGCTCAGTCGCAAAGACGTTTAGACTTGTAAGCGTGCTGAAGCCGAAGAGTGCCAGGAGGAAAAAGAAGAGGCCCAGGCGGTTCTGGAAGCCTGGGATATCGTCCGTTAGCCCGTAGAACAGATATCCTGAAAAGACCGCCAAGATGATGGCGATGGCATAGTGGGTAAGCATGAGCATTGGGTTCCGGTAAAGGTTCTTCCATGTTCTCGTTGAGAGAATCAGGAATTGTTGAAAGTAACCGATGCGAGCGTAGCCCTTCCCTACAGCGCTCGTGTAGAGGTCGGCGTGGGGGCCCTCGGCATCATATCGGGAGTTTGGCCTGTTGGCTTCTTCGGCACCAGAGACTGCCTGCCTAATCTCCTCGTACGTGTTACCGGCAATGTCTGACCGGGCGAATGACTGCGTCATGATGTCCAAATCAGTGCCAGTGACTGCAGATGGTGGTAAATCGTGGGAGTCTTCCGGCCGCTGAGGGGGCAGCAAGCTGACACCGGGGTTCGTCTGGAGACGGTAAACGCCAATCTCTTCGCCCCCAGCATCCGACGAAGCCGCGGTGTCTATTGCTTGCTTCCTGCGCGTGAACAGCTCTCGCTCCTGCCGCACCTTGACCGAATCCCGGCGCCAATTCTTGGGCCGTGGAGATGTGTATGGCTCGACGTTACTGTCCTCCCCTGTACTCGTTCCAGAGATGCTGGCTATTGACTTGACTGCCTTTGTGCTGCTCGGTCCAACGCTGGCAGCGTCAGCCACGACAGCGCCGTCGTCAAAGGCCACGCTGCTTCCAGCATGCATGGTCAGATCGACGAGGTAATCGGCAATGTTGAACCCGGGCGGGCATTCGTAGCCGATGGTGTCAAAGTACGCTTGGCATTGCGCAAATGGCCCAGAGTAGACTGTTTTCCCCTTGGCCAAGAGTAAGAGCCTGTCAAAAAGCGCCACGATGTTGGATCGCGGTTGGTGAATGGTGAATATGACGGTTCTCTTGTAGTTCTTGGCCAGTGTGACGAGGCACTCGACGACGTTGTAGGCATTGAAAGAGTCCAGTCCACTCGTGGGCTCATCCAGAAACAATATGGAAGGGCTGGTGACAAGTTCGCAGGCAATGCCAACGCGTCGCTTCTCTCCGCCGGATATCCCGCGGCCTTTGCCTTCCTCGGAACCTATGAGCGAGTCGCGAATGTGGTAGATGCCCAGCTCCTTTTCTACCTCAAACACTCTCTGCTCTTTGGAAGCACAGCTCATGTCCCGCGGCAGCCGCAACAGCGCGCTGTTAAGGATCGTTTCGTGGACGGTGAGCGTCGGGAGCATGGTATCCTCTTGGTCCACAAAGCCAACGACGTTCCTGAACTCATTATCACTGACCTTTTCCCCATTGACATAAAACTCGCCAGAGACCTGGCCCCGTTTGTTCTTGCGGGCCAAAATATCGAGAAACGTCGTCTTTCCCGCGCCAGAAGCACCCATGATGGCCGTCACCTCGCCCGGATGGCTGATGCCTTGCACGCGAGAGAGTATCTTCTTGCCGTTGAGAGAGTAGGAGACATTTTCGAAATACAGTGCTGCTGGCTTATGATCGGTCATGAGCTTGGTTCCCTCGTCGTCGGAGTCGTCGAGGCGAATAGCCCCGTACTTGAGTTTGCGGCGTGAAAGGAACCACGTCAGGATGATGACGGCGACGACGAATAAGGCGCAGCCCGCAATCACACCGGCAATAAGCGGCGTATTGATTTGCTTCACTGGGCGCTTGTAACCCGGCACTTCGGTTTCATACAGGCATTCGCCCGCCCGACAATCGAGGAGAATGCTCGAGTCGCCGATCAGTTGATGTATGAGCTTGTCCATCTCTGGCTCCGTGAATGCACAGTCGTGAGACCCGCCCGCTTTCGAGGTGCATTCGAATCCGCCGGGACCCTGGATCGATTGCTTGAGGAAGTCGCCGAGGTCGACCGAGCCGTCTTTGCCGCAAAGCATGCGCCCTGGAATGCAGCTGCAACTGATGTGGTCACACTTGTACGAAGTGCTGTTCTTGGTCTCATCGAACTCCGCGTTGGACTGGCAGTCGGTCAGGTGACAGTAGAACGATTCAACGGCGTCGACCCAGACTGGAGGCACGTTGTCAGCGTCATTTTTGGGGCGCTGGTGGGCGGGCTGGGACTTGGCTCACATTGGAAATCACATTCCCCTTCCTTCTTTTGGCAGCTGAATGTCACTTTAGGCTTTTGTTTGCCGAGGAGAGTGGTAATTTGCTTGTTCGTGACCTTGCATATCTGATGATTGCGCCTAACGACCTCACCGTTTTGATAGCAGACACCGCCTTGTCCCGTCTCTGTCAGGGCATTGCAGGCCTCATCCTGCGTACAGACATTGCAGTTGATGCCGGTCCAGCCGTCATCGCAGTCGCACGAGCCGTCGGAGCGCATTGGCCTGTCCTTTCCCCGGCCAAGAGAGCCACAGACTGGGAGCGCCACGGACGTCGGTCAGCAGGGGCGCTTGACAGCCTCCTTGGTGGGGTAAGGGAGGAGAGTGAGGGCGTCTGGACACGGACGTACGCGGCTCGAGACAATCGTCGCCCCCAAAGCCATCGGGGCAGTCGCATTTGCCATTGTATTCGTTGCAGCCCGCGTATTGAGCACAGGTGTGCGCCGGTAAGAGACAGTTGAAACTGTAGTATGCCCGGCATCAGACGTGCATCGATCGCAGGGTCCAGCTTCAATTCTGGCGTACATACCAGGGCGGGCATCCGTCGGGGCGATCACCCACGAGGGCCAGTTGCGCCCGTAGCATGTCGGCAGTAGTACTATAGGACGAGTTCGCGTACGCGGAGGCGATGGGCAAGCACGCGGCAGCGATCCCAAAGACCAAGCTTCTGCAGCTTATAGCCGCCATCACGCGAACTGAACACGAGAACTGTGTTGTCGCGTGTAGTAGACCTTGTTGGAGGACCAGAGGGAGGCGATGGCCGGTCTTCGGGTGAACACCGAGGAAGTTGGTTCAAGGGAGCTAAAGGGCATCGGCCATCGGCGGGTGCTAATAAGCTATATTGGGATGACAAACGTTCCGGCCGATGGGAGAGCGAGGGGTAAGCAAGACCTATAAGTTTTAAAATATTAACTTAAAGATTTTAATTCAAACTAAATAAGCCTATCTTGTTAATAGTAAGGGTAAGTTAATTAAAAAAAAATAGTTTTAAAAGGTTTTTACTTTTTACTATTACTGCTTAAGCTTATTAAAAAAATATTTTTAAAAGGTCTATTTTAAGTTTTTATTTTATTTTATAGCGGTTTTAGCTCTTTTAAGCCTAAAATACAACTTAAACCTCTATTTAAAAAGTATAATTTAACTTTTTAAATAAAATAGTTTCTTAATTTATTTTTAACTTTAACTTATATTAAGCTTACTTGTTTTTAAAATAGTAACTATATTATTATTAAGTTTCTACTAAGGGCTTAATTTAAGTTTTTAAGTTATTACTTAGTTTTTATATTAAAAAAGCTAGAATACTTAAGAAAAACCCCTCCGCTGCTTTTTTAATTTAAGTCTTATTATATTAGCCCTTATAACTATATATATATAAAAAGGCGCTAGTTATAAATAAGTACGTTAGTTAATAAGCTTAAACTAATATAAATCTGCTATAAAGTAATAATATTAACCTTATATTAACTTTATAGTAAGTAATTAATATATCTTTTAGTTATTTTTAGTTAGTAAATTCTTATAGTACTTAATTATTCGTAGAAATATATATTTTAAGTTATTACTTTATTTTAACTGCTATAAAGCTTAGCAGGCTATATTATTTTACTAGCTTTTAACTATGCTAAAAGCGTTTTAAAGTCTACTAAGTCTTAAAAAATGCCTTTATTAAGTTATTATATTAATATTATACAATATTATTATTATTAAAACTACTAATTATCCGGTATAAGTTTTTATTATCTTAGTTAAAAACTAAACTAAGGCTTAAGCCCTTACTTTTTATAAGTTATTTTTATTTTTAAGTAAGATTAAGTTTAATTAAGCTTACTTATAGCGGGGCTAAGCTGCTTATAAATTTATAAGCGCTTTTTTAAAGCACTAGTTAGTTATTTTTATAATAAGTTAATATAGTTTACTAGTTTATACTACGCTTTATAGCGTAAAGATAAAGGGATAAAGCGCGGACTAATTACTACTAGTTAGGGCTACTACTATAAACTAATTACTACTAGTTAAAGCCGGTACTATAAACTAATTACCGCTAGTTAAGCCGGTATAATAAACTAATTACTATATGTAAATATATAAAAAGGGTTATAAATAGTAAAAAGCTTATCTTTTCTTTAAGGTATAGCTAGCTACTTTATACTTAGTTCTTTAAGCTAATTTTAAGAATCTTTAATTATACTATCTTATTATTAATTATTAGTATATAAGTAAACTATAGATATCCTTATAAAATTACTTAATAAACTAAGTATAAGCCTAGTTAGAAATACTATAAACTATAGTCGGGGAAATCCCTTAAATATTCTTAAATATCCCTTAAAAATCATGGTAAAGTGTATCTTATTTTTTTAAGTGCTTCCTTAATTAAAAATAAGCTTAACTATAATTAAAATATCTTGCGGAAATCCTTAAATATCCTTTAAAAATACTAATAAAATCCGTTTTATAGTTCTTATAGTATTTTTTATAGTTAAAAATATTATAAACTATAGTTAAATAAGCTTTTAAGTATTTATAGTTATATCTTAAAAGCCTTTATAGGGTTTAACTAGTAATATTTATTATATCTCCTTAAGCGAGCTTTTATAGTATATACTTTAAGCGTTTTTATTATAAGGTTTTATAAAGCTATTTAAAAGGAAAGTAAGGAGTTTAAGTATAGCTATTTAGATTTTATAATAAATCTTTAAGTTAAAAAAAAAGCTAACGTCTTTATTAGTTTAAAGTGAAAATAAAGTAAAAGGGGCGCTAAGTAATAGCTTTATAGTAGTGTTTTTATACTATATTAATAATATATTATTCTTACTCTTTTAATCGTTTTTTTTAGCTTATTTAGCTAATAGTAGTTAAGTAGCTTAAGATAGTAAGTAGGCGGTTTTATTATAAATCTTTTTTACCTATTTATTTATATATATTTATCTTATAAAGGCGATTAATATATTTAGCTAAAACTTATAGTATAGTTTCTAACCTTTTTTTAAGTATACGTTTAAGCGTTTATTATATAATAAGGAGTCTTTATACTAAAAGATATTTACCTTTTTATAACGGGATATATTATAAGAGATTAGCTTATTTAAACCTTATTTTATATTATTATCTTATTTACTCTTTATACCGTTTTTAATCCTCCGCTAAGTTTTTAATACTACTTACTAGCTTTATAAGCCGCTTATAAGCAAGATATTATATCTTACTTACTGCTATTATTATAGCTATCCCTTACTTTTTATTACTAAACTCTTTAACTTATTATCCTTTTTATATAGCGCTATTACTTACGCCTTTTTGCTAACTAATATATATTTAGCCACTAAAAAGGTATTAAAGTAAAGCTAAGTCGTTTTACTAATAATAATAAAAATAGTTAGTATTAAAGTATTAAATATCTATATTCCCGCTTTAAAGCGGGTAAAAAGGTCTTTAATAGCTTTAATACTTAATACCTTACTTTTAAGGTTTCAAACGTATTTAATAGTCTTAAAAACCCCTTTTATAGAAAAGGCCTTAAAGGTAAAAATATAAAGCGCGTAGTTAATATAGCTAATAAAGTAAATATTAAACCTTAAGAACTTTATCGCTTAAAATAAAGTTAAGTTATGCTTAAACTCTTCACGGGCTTATAAGTAGAACTTAGTATAGTTTATAGCTAAGTAGAAACTCTTAATTATTATAATCTTATCGCTAAAATATAGTCCCGCAAAGCTAAGCTTATTAAAAATCGTATTAGTTACTATTAATAGCTTTTATAAGATTAAGCGGCAAAATATATTACGAGCTTAGTTATTGCTATTTACTTAAGTTAAAAAAGAGCGGTAGATAAACTATAGTAAGGCGCTTATATACTTTTATATAGCTAGGCTAAGTATCGCGGCTAAAAGGAAAAGTATATACTAAGTAGGACTAAAAAGGTCTTTAAAGCTTATAGCGGCTATAAGCTAAAAAGGAGATTTTATTATATAGGCTAAACTATATATAAAGTAAGATAAGGTTTTTATTATAATAGCTTAAGATGCTATTATAAACCTAGCTATAAACTCGTTAAGCTAAGCTTGAAATATATTGTTAAAGATAGCGCGGATATTATTTTAATCGTTTAGCTAAAGCGGACTTTTACTAGCTATAGTAGCTACTATAAATCTTAAAACTATAATAAAGTTAGCTAGCTTAAAAGCGTTAAGTATTAGTTAGTTATTTTATTAATAGAGGTTTTTAGCTTTACTTTAAAAAATATAGAAGTAGCGGGGGCTTTAAAGCTATAAGAGCTAAGTAAGAGGTATAGTTAACTATTTAAGCGGCTATTTAAACTACGCGGCAGTATAAAGCTAAGGGGTAAGTTATTAAAGTTAAGCGTTTAAAGAGGGTAGTATAAGCTATCCTTTATAGTGCTATAATTTAAGTTAAGTTTATTAGTTTAAGCGCGGTTATAAAACGCGGTATAGGTTTATATATAAGATTAAACCTAGAGATTTTAGCTTTTGCTAAAAGACTTAAAGCTATAAAGTATAGCCGCTTTCTTTTTATAAAGTTAAGCGCTTTTTTATATCCTTTATATTAAAAGCGTAAAAGCTTATATAAAAAGAAGCTAAAAAAGTAGTTATAAAATTGCTAGTTTTAGCTATAAGAGATGTTAAATAATAAAGAGCTTTAAAATATAAGTATAAGAATTATAAACTTTAAGTAAAAAAGGCTATATATATAGAAGTAAGTAAAGTGCGGCGGGCTTAAGCCGGCGGTTAAAAGAAGTATAGTTATAAAAGAAAAAAAAAGAAAAAGTAAGTAGCGGAAAGAATTTAAATAAGTATATTATAAGGCTTAAAAGGCCTTATTACTTAAAGTAAATAGTAGTATATTATTATTAAAATAACTAATTACCTTAAATATAATAAGTTATAATTTCTTATAACTTATAATAGTCTTTAAGTCTTATACTTAAGCTTAACCGCTAAATTCTCCTAGTCGGAAATCTTTATATTTAGTTATAAGTACCGCGTGTTATACTTTTATCCGGACTACTTAAGTAGCTAACTCCTTTTATATTTTCTTTAAGGCTTTTATAATCTTTAGTAAATAGACTACTTTTATATTTACTTATAAGTTATAGCTACTTAGCTAGCCTCTTTAAGCAATAAAAAATCTTTTTTTTTTAGCTTTCCGCCGCCTTTTTTATTATATAAATTTATAAGATTTTTCTAACCTTTTATTTATCTTAGTAAAAATTCTTTTTATTTTAAACTAGCCTTAAGCGTATATAACGGAAACTATATTTTATTAGTAATCTAAAGTACTAAAAGTACTAATATTTAGTAAAGTAAATACTACTTAATATAGAAAAGTAATTAGTAAAGTAAATACCGCTAATTATAAGTTATAACTATTAAAGTAAATACTAGTAGTTATAAGAAGAAACAATATAGCTTAAATAGTTAAAGACGGCTAGTATCGGCTATAAGCGGTATAGGTTAAATACGCTAAAATTTAGCTTAAGTTAGCTTCGGCTAGTAATAAGATTAGTATTAAATAAATCGACCGATACTTAATATAATCGACCGATGCTTTATATAAAGCTAATATAAAGGAGTAAAATATACTTTCCCGCAGCTTATAAGCTAAATACAGAATAACTTCTTAAGTAAAGAGGAATATACTGATTTTAATAATATTCCCTCTTTAAATAAGCTGCTAAATAACTATAATACTAGAAATAATAATACTAGTAATAATAATAATAATAATAGCAGTAGAAATAATACTAATAATACTAGTAATATAAATACTAGCAATATAAATATAAGTAATATAAATACTAATAATATAAATACTAAAAATACAAGTAATATAGATAATAATACTAGAGATAATAATATTAGCGATAATAATACTAATAATAATAATACTTAGTAAAAGGATTTAAGGATTTAAGTAGAAATACTTAAGAAGCTTACTAAATACTATAAAGATTTTATAAAATACCCTATATATAATATTATAATTAATAATAATAATATAAAACATATCCTCTTTATTATAAAAGGAAATAAAGATCTTAAAGAGCCTACTACTTATAAGCAAGCTATAAATAGTCCGTAAGCAAAAGACTAAAATAAAGCTATACTAACTAAACTAAACAAACTTACAAGTTTAAATACTTAGAAATATAAGAGCTTCTTTATAATAAAGAGGCTTTAAAAGGCCGATAAGTTTATAGAATAAAGAAGGATAATAAAAATAATATAACTAAGTATAAAGCTCGCTTTATAGCATAAGGCTAAAAGTAAATATATAGCTTAAACTATATTAAAACCTTCTTTATAACCGCTAATATAAGTTTACTAAACTATTATTAATACTAGCTATAACTAATAATTAGTAAATACTATAATACGATTTAAAAAATGTTTTTATATATATAGATATAAATATAAAAATATATATAAATATACTATAAAGTTAATACCGGTTTATATAAAAAAAAACTCTTTATAAACTAAACACTTACCCGTAGCGGGTACGTATCGCGTCTAAAACCTTTACTAATAATAAGAATTAATTTAGCGGTATTAGTTACCTCCTTAAGACGATATCGTAGCGTTGCTAGGGGATATAAGGGCGAGGGGGTAATCCGTCTTATACTAATATCAACTATAGCGCTTAGCGTAATAAGACGCCCTTAAGCTTTATATACTTAAATAAAGAGCCGAATATACTTTAATAAAATAACGGCGCGTAACTTAGCTAGACTATACGCAATACCGATAAAAAGAAGGCTTATAACGAAATCGTAAGTATAGTCCCGCACGCGTAGTTTAACTAAGTATAGGTAATAGTTAAAACCCTCTTCCGCGCTAAGGAGCGCGCTAAGAGCGCGTTAACTATAGTATAGGCCGACCTTAAGCTTTATAGGGCTATTTAAAACGCGATAAAGGAAGCTATATATAAGAAAATAAAATAAGGCTAAGCTTAAGGCCTAAAAAGAGGACTTAAAAGGACTAAGGTAATAGTAATAGTAGGCTTTAAAGGACTAGTATAGTATAATGCGAAGATAAAGCCGGTCCCGCCTTAATACGAACGCAAGCTAGTAGTAGTCTTAATAAAAGCGACGCTTAATATCTTAAACCGCGAGCTAAAGGATATAGTTAAAGCGATTAACGTAGCGCTTAATATCTTTTCCGCCATAGTAGCGAGACGCCTCCTAAGCGGGGATATCGCAGTAACGTTTAATATAGCGGCACGACCTTATTAGTAAAACTAAGACTAAGTAAGGAGCGTCTTTAAGCTAAAAGCTACGATAGTATATAAGGCTTATATAGTAATTATAAAGAATATCTTAATAAGGGTCTTTAAAACGGATAAGGCGCTTTTAATTAAGGAGATCGCTAATATTAATAAAGTAAAAGTTATATAAGTGCGAGCAATATACCTTTAAACTAAGACCTTAATAGCTATAACCTTTATTATTAATATAAGTAGCTTAGCGGAGGCTAATAAGCTATATAATATAAGCTTATTTTTTAAGGCTTAGATATTTTAATATAAGCTATATAATAAGTTAGTTAAACTTACTTAGTGCTATAACTATTATAAATATAAGTATATCGCTATATATTATACTTTAATATAGCTTTATACTTACTATAAAAGGACTTTATATATAGGCGGCGAAGATAAGTACTACGTAAAAAAATGCGAAATCCTTTATAACTACGTATCTTATAATAAGCAGCACTTAGCATAGTCTTATACTTATCTTATAGCGGTAAAAGCTTAGGATAAGGTAAGGGACTACTACTAAAACCGCTTATAACGCTTTACTAGCACTTATACCTAGCCGGACCTTTAAATCCCCCTCCTTTTTATAAAAGACTAAGGGCCTACTTCGTTATAAGCGTAAAAACGCCTTAAGTAGCTAAGGAAAGATAGGTAAATGCCGTCGGCCCCGCCGGCTAAGGTATAAGTAGTAAGCACTAACTTAAGTAATATTAAATAATATATAAGGTAATAAACTATATCGCTCTTAACTTAAGCTATTACTTTATCTTAAATAACGAACTTTACCTTAACTTATTATAAATAAAGTTAAAGGTCCTTTATTAAAATATATAAAAAAGATATAAGCTAGCACGACTAGCTTTTAGCTACCGCGCTAAGTACGATATAATAGCGCTTTAAGAGATAAAGAAAATATAAGGCTTAAGGGCCCCGCCTTTAAGAGGCGTACTATACCGGCTAGTCTATAAGAAGGGCCGCAACGCGATATATATTTATAAGAGGTATAACGCAGGGACGTAGATACTATAAACTAAATACGATTAAGGAGAGATAACCTTTAGCGATAGTATAAGGTTAAGGTCCTTATACTCGCTATTAAAAGAAATATAAACGGGCCTAGCTAAGGCCTTAAGAGAGGTAGATAACTAAGGCCCGCTAATCTTAATAAAGGACTTTAATATTTATTACCCGCTTTAAGACGCTTTTAACTAAACCTTTAATAAGGTAGGATATTTTATTAAAGAGGCCGCATAGCTCCGGCTTAAGCTAGCTATACTAAGAGGGGAATATATACGTTTCTTTTATAAGCATAAAAATAGCATAATTAACCTTATATAAGCTATAATAAAGACGGCTATATAGTTTATTAGCCTAGACTTAGACCTTATAAGGTCTAACTATATCTTATAAGTAGTTTTATTTAAAATAAGCTTAAGGCTAAAAAAGGTATTAGCTACGCTAAAGTAAAAGGAGGCGGAAAAGAAAAAGGTTAAAGCAGAAACCTTATCCTAGCTTAAGGTATAATAGCTTACGCTTTATAGCCCTTAAGAGATTAATATAGAAATAGATAGCTTATATAACAATCTCGATAAAATCGCCCGCGCGATAATTCTATACCGGAAGTAAGTAATCTTAAAGGGCAATATATAGTTTACCTTAAAGGCGACTTAGGCTACTTAAGCCGCAAAGAGGGCCTAAAGATACTATAAGGGATATAAGACTTAAGTAAACTAAGAAGCGCTATAAAAAGTAACTACGGCCTAAAAGCGAGCTATGCGCGATATAAGATAAGAATACTAAAAAGACTTCCTTAAGAAGATTAGCGCTAATAATACTAAGCTATAAAACGTTAAATAGTAAGCGCGGCTATATAGTAGGCTGCCTTTAAACTTAGCGTACTTATTACTATTAACTAGTAAGAGCTATAAATACTAATTAACCTTTAACTTTAAAGAGAAAGCTTAACTTTTAGCGGAACGTTTCTTTTTAGCTAAAGCCGCGATGCTTTTAAGACCTCCTTAGCCCGCGGCTAAAAGGGAACTCTTTATAAAGCGACGTATCGACCTTATAGATATATCTTAAGCAATAAGTAAGATAGCGAGCTAAAAAATAGCGGGCTTAGATAAGATCCCCCTTAGCTTCTTTAAGCTTTATAGCTTAGCGCTTTTAGCTTAGCTAGCGATAATCTTTATAGCTTATATAGAGATATCGCACTTTTTAACCCGGTTTTAATCCGCAAACGTAGTAGTGCTAAGAAAACTAAGGAAGAAACCCGGGGTATACTATACTACTAAGGGGTAAAGACTTATTTCTTTCTTATTAACGATAAGTAAGATCTTAAAGTAGATTTTAGCTTAAAGACTTACGACTATAGCGGAAGCGAATAAAGTCTTACTTAAAGGATAGTTTAGGAATAAAAAGGAGAGGTTTATAAAAGTAGTAATACTTTAAGTAACGGAACTAATATATATAACGTAGGCTAAAAAAAGGATTATATTATTCCTTTAACTTAATATTAAAAGGGCCTTTAATATAGTTAACTATAAAAAACTCTTAAAGGAGGTTACCTTTTAAGGCCACCTTAAGTAGTTTATAAGGCTAGCTTATAGCTTTATAAATAAGCGTTACTTAACTTTTTATTTTAATAGAAAAAAGGCTATACTAGTTTAAACTACTACTAAAGTCCTTTAAAACTTACCGCTATCCTTAATCCTATTTCTTTACTATATAATACCCCTTTATAAAAGATTAAAAAGGCTAAAAGAAGTTTATATTATTAGTTTCGCTAATAATATAAATATCCTTAGCATTAGCCTTAAGGAGGGATCGATAATAGCATAGCTTAAAGTAGCTTAAGAAGTATACGCTATATAGGTAAAGGAGTTTATAGTAAACTTTAAACTTTTAAAGAGTTAGCTTATTTACTTTATAAAAAAACATAAGGCGATTACGACCCTTATCCGCCTTAAGGCCGCTATAGTAATACTAGCCTAAGACGCTAAGCTCTTAAAGGTATAAGTAAACTATAAGCTTAAATAAAAAGTATATCTTAATAAGCTATACGCTAAGTTAAAGAAGTAGACCTTAGCCTTTATAAAGCTCGTAGCGTTTAGATAAGGATATACTTTACTTAAGGCTTAAAAGGTTTATAGTAAAGTCGTTTAGTCCTTTATATTATACGCTATAGTTATATTTTATAAAATAACCTTAGTAAATAGAAAGCCCTATAAGATAGCCGCGAAACAAATATAAAATTAAACCGCTTACCTCTAGATAGTTATAAAGGCCTATTAAGCTACCTTAGTCTACTAGCTTAAAGCTAAAACCTAAGTTCCGCTAATTAACCTTTACCTTAACTAAAAAATAGCTTATACCCTTAAGAGACTAAAAGACTTTAAAATCCTAAACTAAATCCGGCGCGCGTTTATATTAATAATAAGACTACTTTAGTAATATAGATAATAGCTAAGACGGCCTATGCCGTAAAGGCTACCGCTTATAAAGGCATTAAGAAAGGTACGGTCTTAAGTTAAGTCTAGTAAGCTTTAAGAGAAAAAAAGAATAAAGGAAATCCTCTTTAAGGAATAAGCTAAATAATAAAGCTTAAAGGAGGAACTTATTAAATAGCGCCGAACTACGCTTTACCCCGCTAACTTACCGCCTTAGTTCGATAAAGCTATAGCGCTTAACTAGTATAAGGCGCTGCTTAAGTACTTAAGCTTTATAATTACCTAAATATAAACCGGAGTAATAAGCTTTAAAGACTTCTTATTCCGCTATAATATACTTAAAGTAGTATCGCCTTTTTATAACTATAGGCAATATTAAGATACTATTTACTACGCGATAATAAGCTATAAGCTTATTAGTAAAGTAAGGGGGACGCTACTATAGCGACTTTATAATTTAAGTAAGGTAAAGGCGAAACTTTAAAAATAAAAAATAGCGGCTACTTTAATAAGATAGTTCTTAAGCTTAAGACGCTTATAATAATTTAACTTAATAATATAACTATACTAAAAAGAAGATAAAGTATACGCAGCGGCCTTAGCTATACCTTAGTTAAGAGGGGACGTATATTAATTAAATCGTCCCCTTAGCTTAGCTTAAAGGGATAACTTACTAATATAATAAATACTATAAAGTATTAAAACGCTAAAACCTTCCCCCCCCCCTTACTACCTTACTTAGCTTATAAGGCCTTTATCGGACCTACTTTAAGCTAATGCTTTAGCTAGCTTCCCCTTATTTCCCTCTCTTAATACTACCCCTTTACTTTATTTAATATCCGAGCTTATTATTATCGTTCTTAGCGCCGCGTTAAGTGCGATTAAAAATAACCACGGCCTTTTTAGTCTTAGGAGTGCTATAAGAGCGCCCCGCTTAGCTATAACTATAAGTTAAAGTAACTAACGCCCTTCTCTTTCTATATTTAAAGCGACTTAAAGTTACGGCGGGAGTAAATAAAAAAGATATCGCTTTATTAGCAGCCCGCTAAAGTATCTGCTTTAAGGCCTACGGGGTTCCCGCTATAAGCGTTAAGGGCAGTACAAGCTTAAGTTAAGTAAGGCGACTTAAGTAATACTTAATTAACTAAGCGGAGTTAAGCGTTATAAGAAAATTAAGGAGGAGGGACTTAGCCTTACTATAAGCAAAAAACTAAAAATAATTAAGGTTTAAGCTAAGGTCTTTAATATCCTCTTCCTTATTAGCTAAGTTAAGTATAAAGGTAGCGCGAATATACTTTAAAATAATAGCCGTAGGACTATTAGCCTTAAAAGCACTACTTTTAAAGAGATTATAAGCTTGCTTTAGTATAGCTAAAAGGATATCGCGGCCTATAAACGGGCTAAGAGTAAGCGAAATAAAAAGTAAAGTAAGGTCGTTATTATTATCGCTACCGCCGCTATTATTAAGGTTAAAAATAATAAAGATAGTATTAAGACTAAATAAAGGGCTACTTTTATCCTTAAGGACTTTAGTTTTAGCCTTATTATTATCGTCCTTATCCTCTTTTTCTTTTAGTTTATTATTACCGATATTAAGCTTAAGCTCTTTTAAGTTAAATACGTTATTAGCCTTAATAGCCTTTTCCTTACCTTTACCTTTAAGCGCCCCCTTATACTTAAGCTTTTAAGTAAGAGCGGCGCGCTCTTAAGTATAAGCCTTAGTAAAAGCCTTAGCTTAAGCCTTCTTCTTAGCCTTAGCCTTAGCTTTAAAGTCTTTTAAAACGATAAGGACCTTAAGTAATAAGGGCTTAAGCGGAGTAAGGGCGGTATAAGCACGTATAAGGTCTAAGTTAAGCAAACGACCTTAAAGGGTAATATCCCGGCCCTTATAGCCGCTAAAGCTAAAGTAATTAGCTACTATAAATAGTATATTTTTATGCTTTTTAAGTTTTAAGCTATAGCGTAAATAGTCTAGTAAATAACTATAACGGTGCTATTAACCTTATTAATAAGCTTAGCGTTAGCCTTATAAGCCGCGCGCGCGTTGTTAATAAAGCGGCTAAAGGTAAAGGCAAGTAGCTTAACGTTTTTATTAAGAGAGGCCGGGCTAAGGGCAATACTAAATATAAGAGCCCGTGCTATAATAGCACTAGCGCGCTACTAAAGCTCTATCGCCGCAAAGGCGAGCTTTATATATATAAAACGCTTAATAGGCTAGCTAGACTTATACGACTCTTTTTAAGTAGTATAAAGCTTATAGGCCGTATCTTTACTTATAGTAATAAGCTATATAAGTAATTAGGTAAGGTATATAGGCGGGTTTAATATAAGACTACTTACTTAAAAATAAGAGCGGTTGCTTAAAGTATAAGTAATATACGCTTTTATAAAAATAGCTAAGAAAAGATTAGCTATATAAACTACGTATACTTATACGGCGGATATAACTTAGATATATATAGGCTTAGTTTTAATAGCCCTAAAAAACTATAAGCGTATTATCGCTTAATAAGAAGCTTATATATATATAGTAAGGGATTTTATACTTAATACTATAGCGGGCCTAGGCCTCTTTATTTTCGGTATCCTTACTTAGTAGCTTAAGGAGTAGACTTATATTAAGGTTAAAAAAAGTAACTTTCTTCTTTAGTATAGTAGCGTTAAAGATAATAAACGTAATAATAGCATAATAGCGGGCGCGTAAAAAAGGCGAGGCGGTAAGTTTATAATAAGCTTATAAGAAAGATAAGCGCGTTAATAATAAAGAAAAAGGCAAGCGCACGCGCGCGGTATATAAAAAGCTTTATCCTTAAGACTAAGTATAAGATTAGTAACTAAGTAGCTTAAATAAATAATAAGCTTAATTAAGAATATATACGTATAATAAAGCGCCGAATTCTTATTAGCGGAATTTATTATAGGCCTACTCTTTAAGGTCGCGCTACCTATAAAAGGGGCGCGGGTTAAAATCCCGCTTATCCTCCCGCCTTTATATTAAGGGGGCGGATAAAGGGGATAAAAGAGGGTTTACTACTTATACCTTAGGCTTAAAGCGCGGTGCTTTAGACCGTAGGTCGCTTAAGTTAAAGGCGGCCCTAGCCTTACTAGGCCGTATCGAACTGCTTAGCGAGCGGGATATACTCGCGGCAAAAAGCGCACCCCCTTTCCTTATATAAAGTTATAAGACCTTATGCAAGGTAGACTAAGCACGAACAAAGGGAGGTTTTACCCTAGGCACTCCGGTTTTTTCCTTTTATTTATAAATATTAAATTTCTAAAAACTTAGATTAAGTCCTTAGCGTAAACTTAATAATAATAATAATAATACTATAAGGTTATAAAGACTATATTATAAATAAAGACTTTAAGTATAAAAATAAATAAAATAAGCAGTATAATAAAAATAAAAAGCTAATTATAAAATTAAAGAAAGCTTTATACGGTTTAAAATAAAGTTTAATACTTTAGTATAATTTATTATTAAAGGTCTTAAGTAAGTAAGGATTTTCCTACCTACCTACAAACAAAGGGTTATTAATAAACAATATGCTATATATAGCTATATTAGTTTATATATACGATCTTTTATTCTTTAAGTTTATAAAGGATTTTATAACTTATATAATTAATAAAATAAATAAAGTCTTTAAGATTTAATCGTTAAGCAAAGTAAAAGACTTCTTAAGAATAACTATAACTATATATAAAGCGAAAAAAGATATATTAATATCTTAAGAAAAATATTTACTTAATAAGATAAAGGAATTTAATAAATAAAATATAAGAACCTTAAAACCCTTGCTATAAAGGGATTGAAATTAAATAAAACAAAAGACTATATAGTTATAAAAGACGATATCCTATTATATTAAATGTAAATAGGCTTACTATTATTTTTAGCATTATTTTCAAGGCTAGATATATTATACGTAGTAATATTATATAGAAGATTTACTTTTAATTTAGAAATACTCTATTTTAAAGTACTAAATACGATCTAGAAATATCTTAATTAATATTCTAGCCTAAGCATATACTATAACTATAATATAGCATTTAATATGCTATTTTTAAAGCCTATAATAATGCTAATTAAGCTAGCGATCTTATAAACTATAAGTCGGTCTCCGGATACTCTTTCTTTATAAATAATAACCTTATAAGCCAGGCTTATTTAAAACAAAAATCTATAGCACTCTTTATATAAAAGGCCGAATATATATACCTTAAGAAGGCTAATAAAGAAGCTTTATATTTATATAGCTATTTTAATACTATAGTAAAAGGAATATCTATAAAAATACTTAAAAATAAAGTCCTTAAAAATTTATAGATAATTAATCGACTTTGAAAATAGCAAAGAATCTTAAATTATATAATCTAAGAAAATATATAAGCTTAGCATATAATTTTACACGTAATAGTATTAAAAAAAAGAAATAGAAGTCTATTATATAAAATCTAAAGATAATATAGTAGATATATTTACTAAGGGATTAGGTTTTATACTATTTAATAAACTCCGAGGTTAACTAAGATTTAAAGAGGTTATAATATAAATTCCTAAAATAAAGGTTTTTAGCTATTCTTTACTTTCTTTAGCTTTTCTTTATTTAACCTAAGGTTTTTTACTTATATAAAGGTTTTCCTTTAATAATAAAAATAAAGAGGTTTTACTTAAATAATAATAAGTTTTCCCCTTTAAGAAAGATTAAAAGCTTTAAGTTTTTTCCTTATAAAAATAGGGTTTTAAGCTATAAAAAAAGAATTTTTCCTTATTTTAAAAGGTTTTCCTTTACTTTAGTTAGTATATTTAAAGCGCACTTATATACTAAAAGTACCCTTTAAGGGAGGCTATAAGGAAGTAAAATATACTCTTTAATAGCCTTAAAGCTAAATATAGCATAAATAACACGCGACATAAATACGCTAAAATATATATTAAATTTACTATACAATTTTACATACTATACATATTTTCCTTTATTATTTCACATATATATAAGCAAGGTATAAGAAGATTAAAAAGAGGTCTATATAGAGACTATATATATAATCCGTGCTAAGTCGCTACGCTACCTCGTATTTCTTACGGAATTAATTCCTAGGCTTATAAATATAATATTAACTTAATAATAGCTATTAGCCTACTATACATAATTGCGCTAAACAAGGGGCTCTTTTTTAAATTACTTAAGTTACTTATAGCTTAGGAATTGTCTATATAAGGAGGCCTTAGTCCCCCCTTTACCTTAAATAGATTATTAACCTTATATATACACATCTTACCTATTTCTTTACTTTTTCGCATACTTTTTTTATCTTTATAATTCCCTTATCTATAGCTATATACCTACTCTCTTTTATACTTATTTACTTCTTAATTACTAAGGCAAAAGACCTTATTTTAAAAAAGAATAAAATCTTATAAAAGATTTTAAGATAAAGATATTTAGTCTTATAAGCTAGTTATAAGTAATAAAGCGTATATTACTTATAACTAGTAATAAAGATAGTATAAGCTATTTTTATTAGCTTAAGAATTAGTTTAATAACTATATAAGTTATATAAAGTATAAGTTATAAATTAGTATATTTAAGTATATAAAAGCATGTAAAAAGAGAGCCTTTTAATAGCCTTAAAAAGGTATAAAAGGAGGTGTAACGGAAACCTTATTCCGTTAGTAATCCTAAGTACTAAAGGTAATAATATCTAGTAAAGTAAATACTATTAAATATAAAGAAGTAACTAGTAAAGTAAATACCGCTAGTTATAAGTTATAACTATTAAAGTAAATACTAATAGTTATAGGGAGAAACGATATAGCTTAATAGTTAAAGACGGCTAGTATTAGCTATAAGCGGTATAGGCTAAATACGCTTATATTTAGCTTAGGCTAGCTTTAGCTAGTAATAAAATTAGTATTAAATAAATTAACTAATGCCTTATATAATCGACTAATACCTTATATAAAGCTAAGGTAAGAGGCCTTACTTTTAAAGAGGATAAAATCTTATAAAAGGTTTTAAAATAAGGTTATTTAGTCTTATAAGCTAGTTATAAGTAATAAAGCGTGTATTACTTATAACTAGTAATAAAGATAGTGTAAGCTATTTTTATTAGCTTAAGAAGTAGTTTAATAACCCTAAAAGTTATATAAAGTATACGTTATAGATTAGTATATAAAAGTATATATAAGTATATAAAAGGAAAGTCTTTTAGTAGCTTTAAAAAGGTATAAAAAGAGGTTCCTCCTCCTCCTTCCTTAAACTTCTTTCCTTTCCTTCTTTTTTCCTCTTTAGCTAGTTTTAACTTAAGAAATTCACATAATAAAATACCCTTACCTTATTTAGTTTAGTAGTCTTTACTAAGTCTTTTTCTCTTATTTAACTATAAACTATAAACCTGATAAATTACTCTTTACTACTATTCTTATAATAAAAATAGTAGTTTAGTAATAGCTATCTTACTTTATAGTTAGTATATACAGTTTACTATAAATAGAATTTTTACTATATTTTAACGAAATTGTTAAAGTATAGTAAAAAATATCTTATTAAGGGTATAAAGCTAGTAAAGTTATTTTTAAGAGTTAGTAAATTAAGCTAGCTAAGTAATATCTTTAAGCTTTACTTTACTATTATTATTACTTATTAAATCGGTAGAGCTTAATTAATAATACCTTTTTAATTAATTAAAAAGTAATCTTTTTTTTATTTCCTCTTTAAGCTATATAATACGTATTTATAACTATTTAGTCTTTTTTAATTCTTTAATATAAGTTTAAAAAGCCTTTTATTTTTCTTAAAATAGCAGGGATTTAGCGCTTATTAATAAAGATATTCTTAATAGCACCTTTATTATCTTAAGTATTAAAAGCATTAAGTTAGATTTATTATCTAATTAAATCTCTTATACTTCTAAGCTTTAGTAAGAGTATATTAGCTGTTTTATGCTAGTTCAATCCTAGTTAATTTTTTTTTTGCTAATACTATTTTTACTAAGTAATTAAAAAAAGAAGCTTTAGAAATTATAAGAGGATAGTCTTATAATACTATAAATTAAGTAGTAAAAATAGTAAATAATAGAATAAGTTTTAGTATAACTTAGCTACTTACTTTATTATAAAACTTAAGCTTATAAAAAGGAGAGCTTTTAAGATTTAATTGCGGGGGCTTATTAACTACCTATTAAGTTAAAACTAAAAGCGGGGTTTCTTAACTTAGCGTATTTCCTAATCTTAGTTAGCTTATACTATTAGTACTATTTTTATAACGAACTACTAGCGCAACTTAAAAAAGTATATTATATAAAGCATATTGCTTTTAATAACGTATTTTTTTAATTTATTAAGTAGCTATAATACTATTAACTTATTTTAATAATGTTATCAACTTATTAAAAACGTATTAACTTTTTAATATATTATTATAGCTATAATTAAATGCTTTTATTTATTTTTAGCTACTAGTATATATTAAGTAAAAAGATATAATCTTTTTCTTACTTTAAATAGCTAGGTTAAAAGTTTTTTTTTATCTTAATTATACGTCCTTATAAGACCTTTTTATAAATATAAGTATTATAGCTTTTTATGCTTACTACTACTTTTTATCTTATATAATAAGCAAATAACGTATAATAGTATTAAAAAGAATAGCGTTAGTTATTAAGGTAGTAAAAATAGTACTTAACGCTTTAATTTTAAATACTATTAGCCCGCTTTATATCTTAAGCAGCGGTCTTACTAACTAGTGCTTTAACTTTAAAGATATTAATTTACTTTAACTTATTTCTTTTATTTTCTTTTCTTATTTATATAAGTTTTTAGTAATAGCCTTACTATTACTTATATATTTCCTTATATTTTCTTTATTAACTAAAAATAAATATCTTTACTATTTAAGCGTTTATTTATAAAAAAGTCTTTTTACTATACTTAGTATACCCTTTAGTATAAAAGTAAGATTTCCTATTTCTAGCGCCCTTTTAATAGCAATTTAATATATTACCGCTATAATTAGTCTTAACCTTACCTTTACTTAAGATATATCCTAGGTTTTCTTATAACTTTACTCCTTACTTTTTTACGTCTTATAAAATATTAGTCGCTTTTTAATAATACTATAAAACGTAGTATATTACTTCTTACTAAGTATTTATAAAATAATAAAGAGCTTAAGTTATTATAACTTATATTACTATTTTATAATAAGGAGAATACCGGTATATAACTAGGAAATATAAAGTAAATCTCTTAGTAATTATAGGATAATTTTACTATATTATACTATAGCTTTTTAAACATTATACTATTGCAATATTAACTTAAATAATCCTATAAAATGACTATATAAAGACATAACGTATAGTAAATACTAAGGAATATTAGATAAATATATAAATATTATTGCTATAAAATATACTAAGAAAAGGTTAAGATTATAAGAAATTTAAGGAGAGTTTTTATAAGAAATCTTAGTATATATAAGAAGCAGTCTTTTTAACTAAGAAAAGAAGGGGTAAGTAATTATTTTACTTATTAACTACTTATTAAACTTGCTTTACTTTAATTACTTAGTTATAGTCTTTAGTCTAAAACCTTTAACTTATTATTAATATAACTTATGTTTTACTTTAACTATAAGTTATTATATTTACTAATATAAACTTATAATAAGTCTATCTTTTAAGAATAACTTCTTTTAACGCCTTACCGCGCTTAACTATTTTACGTTAAAAGTTCTAATTAAATATATTACTATGCTACTTAAAGTAATATTATATTATTATTAATATGCTTATTTAAAGCATAGGATCTATTATCTCTAAACTATGTATTACTTTATAAGAGATTATAAGCAAACTTATTTGTTTTTAAAAGAAAATAAGTAACCTTAAAACTAATTAAGAACTTAAAATAGGAAAAGACTTTAATAACTTATTTAAAATTAAGTAATATAAGTAAAAGAAAAGTAAATAAATAAAGGTTTTTATAAAGTAAGTAGAAAATGTTAAAAAATGCTATTTAAAAAGAGGAATTTTATTATTTAAGAAAGAGTTTTTTAAAGAATTATTGTTGCTTAAGATAGCCTTAAAACTATAGTTATAAAACATAGGGTATAAGAAAAAAAGGAATTTATAAACTTAGTTTAATAAAATATTAAGGAATTTTTAAAAGAAATATACTTAGTAAAGGTAAAAGTATAATATTTCTATTTATTAAGTATATATATAAAGCTTAAAGCTAAAAGTATATTATTATTAAAATTATACTAATAACTAAAAAAACTCTATTTTATTTTGCTAAAGTAAAAACTAACCGCCTTTTTTAATAGCGCTTTAAGTTTTTACTTAACTTAGTATATAATATATTTAAGAGGGTAATTTAACTTACTTAATAATATAGTAATTAACCTGTCTTTTAGCTTTTAACTTAATTATAAAAAGACAGTCTCGCGATACTACTTATTAAGTAGTAAAGATAGTAAATAATACGATAAGTTATAGTATTACTTAGCTACTTACTTTATTATAAGACTAAAGCTTATAAAAAGGAGAGTCTCCTAGCTTTAGTTATAAAGGCCTATCGACTACCTATTAAGTTAGGACTAAAAGCAAGGCTTCTTACTTAGCGCATTCCTTATACTTAGTTAGCCTATACTATTAGTACTATTCTTATAATTATCCCCCCCTAATAATAAACGCCCTTAGCTATTTAGTTAAGAGTATATTAAATATACTATTATAAGGATTTTAGTAATATAAAGTTATAGTTATATCCTTAGTTAGTATTATTATATAAGTACGCGTAATTAAGATATAGTAATATATACGCTTAGTAGTCGTATATAATTAAATATAGCGTTAAATACGCAGGGTTATATATAAGGTTATAGTAACGTTAATTACCCTTAAGTAATTATAAGTATTACGCCTATATATTAGTAGTAATATACTAATTAAAAGTTTATTATACGTATTCCCGCACCTTTTATTTTTCTTCCCCTTTTTAACTCTTCCGCAATTATTTACTATTAAGTTCTTTATACTTTTTCGCTCCTTATTTAATATATATTCTATACCTCTTTATTATCGCTAATATACCTCATACTTTAAAGCCACGCTCGATTAATAAGCGCGCCGATTTCTTATATTAAATATAGCATTAACTCTTAAGGGGTTCGCCCTTAAAGCGTTATAGTCGCGACTAAGGTTTTCCTTAAGTCCTTAACTCTTTTTTAGCCGGAAAGGCCGGCACTAGTACTAAGAGAGGTCGGGCTAAGGAGACGCCTAGCTTACTATTACCTTATAATAAAGGAGCACCTCTTAAAGAGGTGCTAATACTTAACCTTATACTTATCCTTAAGAATAAGGCTATTAATACGCTTACTAATAATTAGTAGGTATAAAGTAAGTCTTTTATCCTTAGTACTAATAGTGCTAATAATAATACTACTCCTTAAGAGTAGTAGTAGTAATAAGACCGATTAGGCCTTAAAATACTAACGATACTTAGCCGCGACGCTCCGCTTATTACGCCTCCCTTTAAGGGAGAGTAGCTTAATATAATAAGTAATAGCGATAATAATAGCGATAATAATACTTAAATTAATATAGGTAATAATAAAGCTAATATCCTTATCGTTTTACGGGCGAAATATATACAGTCTAAAGCTAAAGCCCGCGCTATCCGTGCTAGCAGCATAATACCCGCTAAACTTTAGTATATATATTATTTTTATACTGCTATTACGGCTTACTAAGTATTTAAGCTAAAGTTTATTAAGGTTATAAAGATTAAGTATATTTTCTTTAGCGTTACCTTATTAAGGTATAAGTAGTGCTATTAGCGTATAGTTACTTATAATTAAGTATATTATTAATTAACTATAACTATTAATTAAATTCGTTATCGCTATTTATTAGCTAATCGTTATATAGGTAGCTATACTTATAGCCGGCGACCGTATTAATATAGTCGCCGTGCTTAATTATATTTAGGAGCTTAATATACTTAACGTTAATAATACCGACTTTAAGGATAACGATAGCGACGATAACGCCTTTATATTTAGCGAAAAGGCTTACTGCTATCTCGCTATAACGGCTTAGTATCTTTATAAGGCGTTTAATATTACTAAGATAACTTATTAAAAGGAGAACGGTATTATAAGTACTAAGAAAGACACGATAGTAATTAATATATAATTAATATACTAGCAATTAGCAAACGATCTTTTAGTCTTAACGTAGCGACTATCGTACGCTTATCGATAAGCGGCGCGAGCTACTTACTTAGTTAACCTTAGCGCCGCCCTTTAGTATTAATATAGCTAGTCCGGAGTACTATGCTTAAGAAGCACGGTTAAAACTCTAGCTACTTATAGGCGATATAAGCTATATATCTTAGCAATACGCTTTACTTATTATAAAAGCGGAGGTAAGTGTTATACTAATTAAGATATAGCTAATAAAGGAGAGGGGAATACCGATATTTCCCTCCTTAACTAATATAAATAAGGGGACTATTTAATAAGTTCCCGCAACGCCGGTAAAGCGTTAATATAAGTAAAAGACGGTTTAGGTTTATCTTTTCTTTTATTTTTCTTTTATCTCTCCTTTATTAATAATATAAGGTAGTAATAGCTTAGCTTATAGTTTTTTTCCTTTATCGTTATCGTTTTAAGGAGGACTTAGCTTAGCTTTATATTTTCTTTTAGTTATTTACTCTTACTTACTTTTCTTCCTTATTTTATATTTTACTAATTTATAAATAGCTACCTTAACCGGGGATATAGTTAATTAGTAGCGAATTAGTATTAAGTTAATAGGGAATTATAACTTAATAAGTAAGTTATCCTTACGCCCTTAGCGTCTTAGCCTTTACTTAGTTTTACGTTTTTTCTTTTTCTTAATAAGGTTAGTAAAGTATTCGCTAATAAGTGCTTAGCTATTTACTATATCCTTAGCATTTACCTACTAGTTATACTTTACTAGCTATCCTTTTTACTTAACTAAAAAAAAGGTATTACCTTTAACGCGTTTTTTATTTAATACTTCTTAAACTTCTTATTTGCTTTCTTTATCTTAAAGGTTAAGTATCGTTAATAGTTTAGCGCCTTCTTAATCGCTTAGCCTTTCCTTTTAAGGTTTTAATAGGCTAATATAAAATATATTATATATACGTAAGTACTTATTTAAGAGAGCTAAATAATAAGCTTGCTTCTTAATAGCTTATAGTACTTAAAAAGGCTTAATATAATTAGGAGATAGCTTCCTCCTTTTATCCTTAAAGCGTAAATTCTTTATACTACGCCTTATAGCGCGAGGATAAAGGGACAAGGCGCGGACTAATTACCGCTAGTTAAGGCCGGTACTACGGACTAATTACCGCCGGTCGGGGCCGGTACTACGGACTAATTACCGCTAGTTAGGCCGGTATAACGGACTAATTACCGCACATAAACGTATATAAGGGTTTAGAAATAGTAAAAAGCTTATCTATTTTTAAAGGCATAGCTAGCTACTTTATACTTAGTTCTTTAAGCCAATTTTAAGGATCTTTAACTATACTATTTATAGTGCGTAAAATAAACTATAGATATCCTTATAGAATTGCTTAATAAACTAAGTATAAGCCCGGTTAAAAACACTATAAACTATAGTTAAGGAAATCCCTTAAATATCCTTAGATATCCCTTAAAAATCGCGGTAAGGTTTATCCTATATCTTTCGGGGTGCTTTTATAGTTAAAAATAAGTTAAACTATAATTAGGAAATCCCGCGGAAATCCTTAAAAATCCCTTAAAGATACCGGCGGAATCCGCTTAATAGTTTTTATAGTATCTCTTATAATTAAAGATATTATAAACTATAGTTAAGTAGGCTCTTAACCCTCCGTAGTTATATCTTAAAAACCTTAGCGGGGTCCGACCGGTAATGTTCGTTATATCTCTTTAAGCGAGCCTTTATAGTATATACTTTAAGCGTTCTTATTACGGGGTTCCGTAAGGCTTCCTTAAAAGTAAAGTAAGGAGTCCGGGCGTAGCCGTTTAGATTTTATAATAACTTCCTTAAGTAAGAAAGAAAAGCTAACGTCCTTATTAGTTTAAAGTAAGGATAAAGTAAAGGGGGTGCTAAGTAATAGCTTTATAGTAGCGTCTTTACGCTATATTAGTAGTATACTATCTTTATCCTTTTAATAGTTTTTTCGGCCTATCTAGCCGATAATAACTAAGTAGCTTAAAATAGTTAGTAAGCGGCTTTATTATAAATCCTTACTTTATATTTAGTCGTACGGCTTCGTCTTTATTAAAGCGATTAATACGTTTAGCTAAAACTTATAGTAAAGTTTTTCCGACTTTCCTTTAAAGTATATATTTAGGCCTTTACTAAGTAGTAAGGAGTCTTCGCGCTAAGGAATACTTAAGTTCCTTAGCGGGATACGTTATAAAAGACTAGCTTTATTTAGGCCTTATCTTATATTATTATCTTACTTACTTTTCTTATACCGTTTTTAATCCTCCGCTAAGTTTCCTATTTTACTTATTAGCTTTATAGGCCGCTTATAAGCAAGATATTATATCCTGCTTACTACCGCTATTATAGTTATTCCCCGCTTTTTATTGCTAGGCTTTTTAACTTATTATCCTTTTTACGCGGCGCTACTACCTACGCCTTTCCGCCGACTAACGCGCGTCTAGCTACTAAAAAGGTATTAAGGTAAAGGTAGGCCGTCCCGCTAATATTAATAAGTATAATAAGCATTAAGGTATTAAACGTTTATATTCCCGCTTAAAAGCAGGTAATAAGGTCCTTAATAGCCTTAATACCCGACTCCTCGCTCTTAAGGTTTTAAATATACTTAATAGTCTTAAAGAACCTTTATATAAAGGGGGCCTTAAGGGCGAGAATATAAAGTATATAGTCGGTATAGCTAATAAGGGGGATATTAAAGCCTAAGAACTTTATTACTTAGGTTAAAGTTAGGTCGCGTTTAAACTCTTCGCGGGCCTATAAGTAAAACTTAGTATAGTTTATAGCTAGGCAGAAACTCCTAATTATTATAATCTTATTGCCGGAGTATAGGCCTATAAAGCTAGGTCCGTTAAGGATCGTATTAGTTATTACTAGCGGCTTTTATAAAATTAAGCGGCGGAATATATCGCGAGGCTAGTTATCGCTATCTCCTTTAATTAAGGAGGGACGGCGGATAGACTATAGTAAGGCGCTTATACGCCTTTATATAGCTAGGCTAGGTATAGCGGTAAGCGGGAAGAGCGTTCGCTAAGCGGGACTAAATAAGTCCTTAAGGCTTATAGCGGCTATAAGCTAAAAAGAGGATTTTATAGCATAAGCTAGACCGCGTGCGAAGTAAGATAAGGTTTTAGCTATAGTCGCTTAAGACGCCGCTATAAACCTAGCTATAAACTAATTAAGCTAGGCCTTAGATATATAGTTAAGGACGGCGCGGACGTTATTTTAGTCGTTTAGCTAAAGCGGGTTTCCGCTAGCTATAGTAGCTACTATAAATCTTAAGACTATAGCGAGGTTAGCTAACTTTAAGGCGTTAAGTATTAGCTAGTTATTCCGCTAATTAAGATTTCCGGCTATGCCTTAAAAAATATATAGGCGGCGGGGGCTTTTAAATAGTAAGAGCTAAGCGGGAGGTATAGCTAAGTTGCCGCGAAACTAACTATCTAGACCTCGTTGCGGTATAAGGCCGGGAGGTAAGTCGTTTAAGTTAAGTATTTAAAGAGGGTAGTATAAGCCGTCCTTTATAGTACTATAGTTTAGGTTAAATCCGTCGGCTTAAGCGCGGCTATAAAAGGCGGCGTAGGTTTATGCAGAAGCTTAAACCTAAAGGTTTTAACTTTTATTAAGGGACTTAAGGCTACGAAGGATAGCCGCCTTGTTTTTATAAAGCTTAAAAGCTTATTTATATCCTTTATATTAAAAGCGTAAGGGCTTATAAGAAAGCGGGCTAAAGAAGTAGTTACGGAATAGCTAGTCTTAGCTATAAAAGACGTTAAATAATAAAAAGACTTAAAATAGGAGTATAAAGATTATAAGCTTAAGGTAAAGAAGGTTATATATATAGGGGTAAGTAAGGTGCGGCGGGCTATAGCTAGCGGTAAAGGGAAATATAGTTATAAAAAGAAAAAAGGAAAGGAGAGAGGGCAAGCGGCGGAGAGAATTTAAATAAGTATGCTATAAGGCTAAAAAGGCCTTATTACTTAGGGTAAATAGCGGTATATTATTATTAAAATAACTAATTACCTTAAGTATAGTAAGTTATAGTTTCTTATAACTTATAGTAGCTTTTAAGTCTTATGCTTAGGCCTAACCGCTTAATTCTCTTAGTTAAAGAGTTTTATATTAAGTTATAAAGGCCGCGCGTTATGCTCTCGTTTAAACTACTTAAGTAGCTAACTTCTTTTATGCTTTTTCGAAGGCTTTTACGATTTTTAGCGATAAGACCGCTTTTTCGTCTACTTATAAGTTATAGCTACTTAGCTAGCCTTTTTAAGCTATAAGGAACTCCTTCTTTAGCTTTCCGCCGCCTTTTTTTATTATATAGCTTTATAGGATTCGTTTTACTTTTTACTTATTTAAGTAAGGTATCCTTTTATCTTAAACTAGTCCTAAGTATATAGCTAGCTCGTCCGCTAAGCGTAGTTATACTACTAAAACGACCGGATAAATATTAAGGGACCTTTTTATATCTAGCCGGTATATAAGCTATCTTACTTTAGCGGTAACCTTAAACGGCCTAGTGCGTCTTTCTTAAAGCTTTATTAGTTTACTATCTATAATATAATAGCTTTTACTAAGCTATAGCTAAACTTAATTACTAGGCTTAAATTTAAGCAGGCGGTGTTTCTTATCGTATTTATCTTTTATAGCGGCTTAAGTTTAGGCAATAGCTAACTTAGCTTCTTTTTATAAGACTTCTCGGTTTTATAGGTATAAGTAGTTATTAAAAAACTAAAGGCCGTTATCTATTTTTATCCTTATAATAAGCTTATTAAGGGCCGCGTAAATTACTAAAGAGAAGGAATTATTAAGGCTAAACTAAAAGGCGACTAGCGTATCGGTCTAGCGTAGGTCTAAGAAATTAGCAGTAAAAAATCGTAGCGCGATTTTTACGGTTTAGTTTTGCCTTTCCGATAAGCTATCGGTTTAAGGGTGCTAAGCGGTAAATATAAGAAGCTTCGTTAAGCAGGTCCTTAGTTTAGCCGATTTTAAGTTTATAGTTTATAATAAGATCTTTTTATAGGAAGTCCTTAGCGGGCTCTATTTTCTTTAGATTTTCCGTAAAGGCTTTTACTAAGGGAGTAGTAGCGTTAACCTCCTTATATAGCTAAAACTGCTCGTTAAGGTTTATAATTATCCTTACCTTTTAGCCTTAGCGGAGTATTAGTAGTTCCTTAAAATAGTTTATCGCTATAAAGCTTTTATAATCTTATATTATTATCCGGGCGAGCTTAAGGTTATCGGGGAAAAATATTATATTACGCCTTAATAGCGGCGCCCGGACTTATATAGTTAGGGCGTAGCTAAAGCTAGCTAGAATTATTATAGTAACTAAGTAAATTACTTATTTATATATCGCTTATCTTAGCTAGACTATCTTAACTTTAGCTTTAATCTTTTTATAAGCCTTAATCTATAAGACTAACGTAGAGTTAATAAGGTCCCCTTAATAAGAAACTAAAAAGTCTTAGCTAAGTAATATATTAGCCGCTAAGCGTTTTACTATCTAAGCGCTAATCCTTACTTTTACGACCGCGAGGCTACTATTTAGCCTTCTTAGTATATACGCGGTAAATTCCGCTTATTTAACAGTAGCTATCTTTCTTACTCCTTAAATAGGAATTCGTTAAAAAGAGTTTATAATTATATCTTAAAAGGTCTTTATTAAGTTAGCTTAAATAAGGCTTTAGTCTGCCTTAGTATCCGTATAGGCTTTAATGCTTATCTTAAGCTTTTCTTTTCTATAGATTAGTAAGCGTATATAGGTAAATTATAACGGCTTATTAAGGTTTAATAGCTAAATATTAAGGGAAGCTTTTACTATCTAAACGCTTTATAGCTTCCGAATAACTACTTACTATACTAAGCTATGTCTTTATATAACTATATCTCGGTTAGGGTTAAGGGGGTGTTTATCTTTAATATATTAATAAAGCTTATTTTTTAAGGGGAATGCTTCGCTATAAAATCCGCACGCTTTATCGGCCTTTTATACTAAGTTTACTATAGTATAAATTATAGTTTCTTTTAAGCTTTTATCGGTATTTAACTAAGCTCCTTTTATATTATACTCTTTATCCCTTAAATAGTCGTTAGTCTTTACTATAGTTGTTTCCTTAATCGCGGGGTATACCCGCTTTAGTTTTAGCGTTAGCGAGCGTATAGTCTTAAAAGTCCTTTCTCTTTTAAGCCGGAAGACCTTAGCTTAAGTTCTTAGCTATTTAAGCGGATTTCTCCTTTAACTTAGCGCGCGCTATAAGGCTTATAGTATATCTATCCTTATTAAGCGGTTTAAGAATATAACTCTCGGCCTTAGCAAGCCCTTAATAGATAGCCGGGGCGTCTTAAACTATTCTTTAAGTATATATAGGGTATAGCTAGTTAGCCCTCGCCTTTTTATAAGTTAGACCTATTTCTTTTACGCTAGTAAGTGCTTTTAAGATCCTTAAGTATATTTAACTTATAGCTAAAAAAGAATTTCCTTATATTTATTAATTTATCTATTAATATCCGCGTTTCCTATTAAATATTATTAAGATTCTTATAAGTAAACGTCTAGCTTTTAGTAAATTACTATAATTAAATAGTCTAGCTAGTAAAGCGCGGCCTTAGCTTTATATTATAAGCGCGATATTTAAGACTTAAAGTCGGATCTTATTACTATATCTTTAATAATTAAGTACTCTTTATTAAGTGCTTATATCGCTATATTTAAGCGGATTCCGAACCGTTTTTATAAAGTAAATATCTATCGGCTTAATTTAACGCTAAGCTCGCTAAGTTCTTCTTATTATAGTTTTAAGAGGTCCCCGGAATACTATTCCGCCGTACTTCCTTAAAGGAAGAAAAGTAATTAAATAGCTAATTCGTCCGTATAAGCCTCGCTTTTATTAGCGTTTTAGCGGATAAAGTTAATAAAACGGTTTACTCCTTAAAATATATTAGCCTTATTATCTTCTTCGACTTTATTAAAGGATGCTTTTAAAGGTCTTAATAGGTTAAATCTCCTTATATTTTTAGCTTATAATTAAGGTTTTTCTTAAAGCTTAGTAAGCGTATTTTCTTTTCTTAATACTTAAAGGAAACTAAGGAATTATTTATTCGATATTACTACTATTTTTATTAAGAGGCTTAAAGCTATACTTAGTCTTAGTATCTATACGCTTAGTATAAATAGGTTTAGCCTGCTAAAGGTATCGCTTACTATATCCTTATTACTTATTATTAAGGTCTTAGTCTTAATACTCTCGCTAAGCGCTTAACCTTCTATCTTATACGCGTTTTAAAATCTAGTATAACGTAAGGCCCTTTGTATAAGAGGCTTGTTTTTATTAATTAAA
>JAPEBW010000349.1:0-59746 GCA_027405785.1 Ophiocordyceps robertsii
ACGAGTAAGACACGGGGGGGCCCTACAGGGCTCATCTGGCCCCTTCCGGACCAAAGGGGGCATGAGCGGCGGCGGGGCCGCGTCACGGAGTGCTACGGCCACGCCCTCTTCTGACGGCGCCGGGTTGAGGAAAGGCACGCAACAGGAGGGCAATGCTTGGTTCAAAGACGACGGCTGCCGTGAACAAAGGACGGGGTCCGAGTAAGGCTCGGTGCAAGTACATGTGGACGACGACAGGGCCAAAGCCTTGACCTCGTCCCTACCGTGCTGCTTTGCCCATTCCCGGCAAGGCCGAGTGGAGATGGCTGTTCCATGTTTACGTTAAACGCAGCGAATTACTCGTGCCCGCCTCCACTCGACTTGTGGATGGGCCGACCTGTCTACAAAGAGCCGTGGTATTTCGCGACGAATCCTGGTTGTCCATTTGTCAAAGCCCGTCACTCCTCGCTCGCGACAAACATGGCTCTGAGTCCCGTCGCCAGAACGCGGGCCTGGATCGCCGCGTCAATCATCCTCACGTAAGTCCAGACGCTCACCGACCTTCACCTTGCTCACGCGTCGCCAGCTGGTGGGTGGCCTCGCTGCTGCCTCGGCTCAAGCCGGCGGCCACGTCCTTGGTCGAGACGCCATGGCGATTCCCCTCCATCAAGGCCGAATGGGGCAGTCAAGACACGCGATACAATGCCTCCAAGCTGGCCATCATCGTCGACCCCGAACCGAACCCCATCCTTGTGCCGCTCATCCTGCACATGATGGCCGTGGTGCCCCCCGACTGGCGCTTCCTCTTCGTCGGCTCCCGAGAGAGTGTCTTTACCGTGAGCCGAGGCTTTGGTATCCAAGTCCAGCGAGCCTTGGGCAGGATCGATCTAAAGGTCTTGCCCGAGACTTGGTCCTTTGACGATGACCGGCACCGGTCGGCATTGTGGACAGATCTACGCTTCTACGACGACGTCATGCCTAAAGTCGAGTGGATGTTGAAGTTTGACCGAAATAGCATCCTTTGCTCCAACTCGGAGATTAGTCTGAATGATTGGCTCGACCATAGTTGGGCCGGAGCTGCCAGGTACGGCCCATCTCTCCAGCGCTCTCATGGCGGCGTCGGCTGACACCAAGGGGCAACAGGTCCGATGACGGATTCTCCGCACATGGCGGCCTATCGCTGCGGCGCGTCTCCGTCGTCAAGCGAGTGCTCGAGTTCCAGAAATGGTACAACGACTCGGAGCCCGAGGACGACTGGTTCGCAAAGCGCCTAAAGCCATTGCCCGGCGTCAACGTCCTCAGCGGCTTCGGCAAGGCCTTTGCCGTCGAGAACAAGTTGGTGGATAAGCCGATGGGGTATTATGCTCGAGACCGCGGCAGAGGTCTCGACAAGGAGGTTTGGAAGGTGCCGGAGACGCGGAAGAAGATCCTCGAGTACTGCCCTGAGCTGGTTTATGTCATGGACATGAAGCTGGAGAATGAGCGGTGCCCGGGTGACAACAAAGAGGGCTAGGCAAACAACTGAGAGGAAGCGCCCACGGGCGTGAACAGGACGCCGATGAACGAATAACAGTTAAAATACTGAAGCTATCTACCTACATCAATGAGCTCCCCCAAGCCAGATCTACGTCAACAAGCAGTACACACGATTGGATGAAAATAACACAGCATAAATTGCCCCATGTGGCTCAAATATAGACTGTCCTCCCCAACTCTGCTTGTGATATCCAGCCACCATTATTTGTCATAGGTTGTGCAAGCTTGGATATGGCCCTTGATGCCGTTCTTGTCCCTTGGCTCTCTACACGGCTGCTACTGCCAAGCCCGCGCAGTTTCACCTCGTGTCACAATCGGGGCGCGTGCGGGCCACCGAGATGTCCAGAGTTTAGACTTTCCGTCACCTTAAACGCAAGCGTCCGTGTCCCTTTTTGCCGAGGTGGAGCGGCTTGGTGGTCAGACGTGCTCCTGGCCAAGGTGACGGACAGAAACCAGGTGCATGGAACCCCCGACTCTCGAGATGCTCTGCATGCTTGGAACAGAAGACGACCCCGTGGGCTTTAGTGCATGGTACAAAGACTGGTTCCGCTGTCTGTGCTGAAAGTGGAACATCGGTGTTGATAAAGTCGGGCTGCATGCTAAAGTCAGTGTCGAGGAGTACTGCCAGGCGAATTCCGATTCCAAGGACGTGCTATTAAACAAGGCATACTCTAATTTCCATCCGTACGAGACGAGACGGTCTTCATCAAGTTGAACAGGGATATTGATCTGAACTTGACGCAGTCTGGGATAAACAACTCTAGCTTTGATAGGCGGCAAGAGGTAAGCTAGCAGTACAAGGCGCTTTTTTGCTTCTCCCCTCGAGAATTCACTAGGGAAATTCGGCCCATCGCACTGCGTTGTGTTGGTGTGCCTGTGGCATATGTGTTGTTGACTGAGTTTCTCTTGTTACCCTGAAAGCTGCACATGGCTTTATTTTACCCATCGCCAGTATAAGAGCCAACGCGAAAGGCCATGGGTAAACAAAAAAAGGCAACGGAAGGGCAGTGGGTGGTCATAACGTCAGCGGCGATATACACGTCGAGTCAAGCCCCTGCATTGGACCCTGAATTGACCCTTACCAGGGCAGTACCAGGGGAGCCGAGAGCGCTCCCGCATTGATACGCGAATCGTCACCAGTCAGTCAATGCCCATTTTGCGGAATTGCCGATCGTGGCTCAACTATAAGATGATTCATGCCTATTCACAGTGCATACCGATTTCTCATTTATGAAACCTAGACACGTGTCGGCGTGCGCTTAAAATGTCATGTGGTATTCGTAGTATTCTTGCTGTATCACCGCTCAGTCGCCCGGCTATAGAGGTAGCTTCTTGAATTCGTAGGAGCTGCGCGACTGCCAAGAAGCAACTCGTCGTAGCGCATAACTTGGCGGCATCCTTATACGAACCCCCCCTATAAGTATAGCTACTTTGTTCCCCGGGACATCTGCAGAGACAAGGCACATGGTGGGCTTGAGTCGGTCCACCTTTTCCCCATGTACCACGTTCCAGTCTGCTTATAACCTTAGGTTTTAGCTGCCTCCAAACACCGTAGCTTCACGTCCCTCCAGTCTTCATCGTGACGTGAGCCTCGATAACACCCGGGAAACCTATTCGGGAAACCTACCTGTTAATAGCTGCACATGTTGAGTATCGTGCCCTTCCCCCCTTCGACCCGAGCTCGAAAGCCACGAAATGTTCACTTCACCCAACGACCAAGAGTAGAGCATAGCCTACGCCGACTCATACCATTAATCGGCATGTGGTGCAGTGTGTGTTCAGATGTCAAAGAAGTTATAATAATAATAATGTAACGTCTATCTTCTAAAGTAGCAAAGCGTGGAGGGTATTTGAGCACGCGCCAGGCATATTTGAGCCCCCCGCGCCTATTTGCAACTTGCCGAGTGCTGTCTGATGATGACCGAGTAGCTGCAGTTGGTCAGTTTTGGCCCAATTTCGTCGTCGAACGAGCGTGTGCTTACGCTACAATGCCGGACATGGCCATGAGGATTCCAACAATGGACTTGTCGCCGATGGCGCGTCCGGACACGATCCAACCAAGGGCCACGATACTGCACGTCTTGAGGTGCCCAACGACTGTGCTGGACACGGCGCCCGCCTGAGCGACGATGAAGAATTGGGATACGTTTATCAACAAGGCGAAGACGCCGGACTGGAGAGGATTAGCCAAGAGGTCGACGTCATGGAAGGGGGTGACGCACGAGGAGAATCATTAGCCACCTATACAGAGGCACTGCGGTCCACTGCGGGAGGGTGTCGCAAAATGGGATGGCATAGACGAGTAGCAAGGAAGCGATTGGGGCTTGGTTGTAGAGCAGCTGCATGCTACTCATCTTTAGCTCGGTATGGTAGCTCCTGATCCAGACGGTATAGAGAGACGAGGCAATGATGCCGGAGAAGGCGAAGACGATGCCCAAGAACGAGGTCGTCTTAACATTCGCATCGCTTGCCGGCAGGGAGTCGTAGTAGGAGACAATGCCCACGCCCGCACAGACGGGGATCAGGGACATGACGGCCATCCTGGGCAGAGTGGCTCGGTAGAGCACAAAATTCAGGGTGGCGACGGCGGGCGTGAGCAGGATGCGCGCAACTTGATAAAAGGTAACAGAGGAAAACGCCAGCGAAAGGTTCGGGAGAACCACGTTGAGGCACATGGCCAAGGCGAGCGGCAGCAGCTTCCGAAACGGCGCGTGGCTTGGAACGAAGAAGCCGAAGCGAGGCCTCGAGAAGACGAACAGAGCCGCCCACGTTACGAGAAAGTGGAAACAGGCAAAGCTAAGTTGGCAGTACTTCCACGATGGATCCGAGAAGATGGCTTTGTTGACGAAGACCTAGTAGCGACGTTAGAGCGCAGCGGCGTGCCGGCTTCTTGAACCGTGTACATACGATTCCAATCGTTGCCAGCGTGTTGACTACGATCCAGAACACGGCTCTGGAGGAGCTGGGTGGCGACTGATCCGACCCTTGCTCCGTTGGAGGAGACACGGGCATGGCAGATTCGCAGTCGTCGGCGTCCGACATGTCCAGGGGTTTTTCCCCCATCTTGAGAGGGTGGATCAGGCTCTGCTTTGGTCTGCGAAGTTGTCCCCCGGGACGGAATGGCGACGCTGATGATGGCTTGACAGGCAGGAAGCCGATTCTCGTGTGCCGCTCACACCAGGGCCAAAAGATGGTGAAGGACTGCGGCGTCAATTGTGCCAGATGGCCCAAATGCAGTCCTGTAGTGTGAATGGGAGGGAGGGGGCCAGGATTATGGGAGCCCGGGAGACTGGGGTCTGCAGCTGAGCTGTGGAATAGAGCACAATATGAATGTCAGCACTGCTATTAGCGCTACGTGCCACATGTATAGGGTCCCCCCCCCCCCTGGAGACCTCACCCGAGTCATTGTGGCGGCCCTGAAGAATACCCTACCCCCAAGGGGGAGGGCGCGAGCCATGGGCACTGTACGCCAAGGGATTGACCGTGTGGGCTTCCCCTGACCCGCAACGCAAGCCTCGGTGCTGGTACAGAGACACCCCCCCCTACCAAGCGTTTCATGGACAGCTGTTTACCCTAATCAAGCCTAGGGAGGTCACACGGTTGATGTGAGATGTGCCCAGCGCGGCCTCTTGCGCGAAGCTCCCACGAGTAATCAATACAGGAGTTGCTTGGCAAATGACCCAGCTTTGCCTGACTCTGAATTCGCCATCCCCAGTGCTGATCATCGGGGCGAGGAGCGCGATTCGGCCGTGCTTGGCTACTGAGCCGTGAATACGGGCCTAGGCTCCGGGAAGTGCGCAAGTCTAGAAGCCGCGGGGTCTGCGGCATTATCCCATAATTTGCTGGCAATACTAACGATTCATGCCAAGGCGCGACAGTCAGCCACGAATACGTACGAGCCGGCTCGTGTTAAATGCGAGCCTGCTTCGCTGCAGCCGCTCCTATCGGACTTTGAGTAATGCCTGTTACACGTGTCCGGTCTACAGCGTTAAATGGCGGTCAACCATTTCCCCATGGACTCATATAGTCTTTCATCCATTTCATATAGACACATCTGCCCGCTGTTCCTCTTGCGCGAGTCTAGCTATAGGGCGTGCTTGCGGACCTCGTCAGCCCGCTTGTTCGACGCGCAGATGTGGCTATCAGTGGCGACGAATGCCGGGCCATAGTAGGGCGTAGGCGCGCGAAGAAAGGGCATTTCATCTGGTGTTGACTTGGAATAAGCTGGCTATGGGTAGAGGACGCAGCCGTCTCCTTGTTACTCGTCACTGTAATCCGAACCCTGGCCTCTTGCCCTCGAGAGGAGACGTGCCGTGTCGGGAGATGGGTGCCGTGAAGCAGTCTAACGGCAAATATCCCCGGGATGTTGTAGACGAGAGAAAGAACGTAGGGCTGACGGCAGTTGGTCGGTCATGAAGAGCATGGGAGCCACTCTGTTGTTAGAGTCGCCGATCAACCGTGGTAGTCCGTCTCCGCCGGGCCGTTGACGTTAGTCCCCGGGTTCAACCCCGTCGGCCGCCCCTGGGGGCCTTTCAAGCAACTGTCGGTCGTCGTGCGTCACCGCGTCACCCTCCACGCGAAGCTTATACGAAGCACTGTCAAGACGAGGACCACGGACTTGGGCTAATTGTCCGAGCCACCCTTGACCCAGCCTCTGCTCACTCGCCGCAGAACCCTTGGACGGATATCCCATTTGAGGATGCCCGGCTGTATGGCTTGTTTAGTGTCGACCGACGCACCTGGACACATTGAGACTAATATGTCGCCCCATGGGCTCAGCAGAGGAGTGAGATCGGGTGTTTGGTATGAAGTTGTGTGGAAAGTATTAGCAGCACGGTTCTGTTATGTCGTTTGCGAAAACAGGAACGGCAACAGTCCATCCAAACAATTGTCAGTAGTCTATCCATTCATTATACTTTGACACGGCTGGAACTATAAGCCATCAGCTCTTATGCGGGACGGCAAGGACCCGTCTCTTTTCATGAAATTGTGCCAAAATTATCCTCATCTTGAGACGCTACAGTGCCACGCCCATATCATCGCCGACATGGGTATCTCCCCCGGACGTGAAGTCAAGAGTCCTGGGCCTGTACCGCTTGCGTCATCCATTCACGCGGCGGCTCTCCGCCCACTCGGCTTCGTTTCTTCGGCGACAACGCGGCATTCAGCAACTCTCATATTTCTCAGGTCGCACAATACTGTTTATTCCCCTTGTATGAGTTGACTCCCGGCCATATGGTTTTCTATTCTGCTCAATGTCTCGGGCTGCCTCCTGTGCTGGTTAAACTGCACGAGGAGGTGTTACTGTTGCGCGTTTGCTCATATCCATGATGTTGCGTTAAGGGGGATCAAAATCATTCCAAGTAGTTCCACTACATGTATGAGAAGGATTTACCCACTGGGTCTCTGACCGGGCAAAAGGCCACGATGCCGGGATTGGCCACGTGTTGCCAGCAACTTGTCGCCATCCGAGTGCCGGGGACCAGGGGGGGGGTTGTCCATCAACCCCCCCTCCCCCCTTCCCCCCCTTCTTCACCCCGCCCCCTTTTGTCTCCGCAGATTCCAAGCATCTACGAAATAGCATTCCTGTTATTAGAGACGCAGCTCAAGCTTAACCAGACAGCACAGCCGAGGCTATTTACGACCTAAAGCATTGAGCTCCGCAGCCCTTTTACGAGGCTACATTTCCAATCCTAAATACGGGCCACGGACGCAGTTTAGTGCCATCATCAGCTCTTTCATCGTACGAGCCACACGCTTGGAGCGGCATGTGCTGCAATGCGAGCTCAGTAGGGATTATGCTTGCACATGCCTGACTGGCCAAGTTATGCGCGGTGAGCGTCATCATATATTTAGAGTTCGGTGCGGGAAAGGGCCAGTAATCAGACCACTTTCCTACGATATGTACGAATACACCTAGTCAATAGTCTCTGGCATCAGGGGACTTGACAAAGGTGCTGCCGGGTGCGGATTTGTGGCGTGCATGTGGTGGAACGAGAGGATGCTTGATGTTCCGAGCAAAGGACAGCACTCGAGGTCATTGTATGTCCCCACCCGTAGGCGAAGTGCTGGGGGGCTGGCAGGACTGGTGGCAGCCACCGTATACCCAGCAACAAGTTTCCGTCGAACCGGGCTGCTCTGCCGATAGGTCGCCGCTGGGGCCTGCCTTGGGGTGGCTTTTCTATATGCGAATGGTGTAGGGACGATTCTGACTAACAACCAGGGCAAGACAAGACAAGAGTCTGAATCGAATCCATGTGAACAAGATGCTCGGGTAAGTGAGCCGCATAGCTAAATCCCATGACCAGCTTCCCATGTTCGGCAACGTCATCGAAGACCGGGCAATCCTAGGCACTTCCACCGGTCCTAGCACTAGTTTTGAGCCTCGCCCACTTAGCGCTCCTAGAAACATGTAATAATTCGTGCTTGACCATCGAACTCCTCACGTCCAACTTTCAATAGCGCAGTAGAGTGAATGTCTACCAAGAGCCGGAGATTTAAACTGCATGAAATGTCGTGGAAAGCATAAATAGACTATGTGTAAAACCCTTGCATAAAGCTCCAGGGGCTTAAATCTTAAAGCATGAGGCTAATTAGCTACTTGATCTCGGGGAGAAGTTGCGAGATAATGGCGTCACACCTGGGTAGGGTTGATGCCGGGTACAGGGTTTTTATATTCTTTTCTACATGGACAGGATAGACCTTGTAACCTCAAGATGCTGACAGTAGGATCCGAGGAGAAATCACCATAGTTTTATGCCATGAATATAACGCATAATAAGCGGAGAATTATTATAACCCCTCGGTAGAGTGATGGTGAAGTTAGCAGATTGGTGGAGGGTTGACATAAACCGATTACCAACTGTTATAGAGACGAGTTACGGGGGAACGGGTTAGGCGAGGAAACTAGGGGTGTCGCTCCTAGTCACTTCCGCTGCTGCCTGGTTGGGGGGAGCAATGCTACTCGGCGCCAGCTTACTTTCTAGCTGCAGTGAAGGCGATTTTGCTTATCAAGAAGTGGTTTGCAGTACTGTACTGTGTATTACAGTACGTACGTACTTAAATAAAGAAAACCCACGTAATCTTCCTTCGGCTCTGCTAGAAGCTCGCTTCTGCAACTCATCCTGCCTGGCATTGGTCGGATAGCAGGAGGTGCGACCCGAATCGCAATCCAGTACCGTTCCGCTGTATGGTTATAGTTGTTAGGAGTGCAGGAGCTTTCACCGCAAACGTCGACTCTATAGTCGTAGTGCTACGACTATAAGCAACCCGGCGACACCATCAGCCCCCGCTTCAGCCTATCTTTGTTCTCTTCCTTGTTCATTCACCCATATTACAACCTTATCGACAATCGGAGATTTTATTCGCCGCCATTAATCTTGAGCTGCTTTGGCTGCGGCTGGAATTGCCGGATTCTGTTATAGTCCTTTGAGAGCTAATTCGTCTACCCCTTTATGACCCAACCTATCATGATGATGTGAGGCGGCGGCGCTTGGTTAGCCCTCGTCGTCAGAAATATGAATAATTCCACGATAATTTGGGGGAGTCGTGCCTGGGTTGACCCTCTGCTCGGGAGAAACAGAGTCAGCGGCAGATATAGGACGGGATTGACACGAGGTACTTGCATGTTGGTTAAATATATCATTATAATATTCGGATATAGGTGGTTTTATCTCAAGCGAGGCGGCAGAGACGGACAAGGCATCGACAGGGTTGCCGAGGGATGTAGCTGGCGACGATGTTCTTTTAGCAGCTGGCTAGACACAAACTGGAGTATGTAAAGACATAGGATCCCCACTGCCAGCCAGGCGATCGACCACGCCTAGACGAGCCAGCGGGAACTCGACTTGGTTCTGGAAAATGCTGCTGTGTGTGGAGAATGTAGTGCGACAACGAGCCGCCGGCTTACGTCTAAGGACCAGCGAAGAAAGGTCGGTCCAGAGATTGCCGAGGGAGACAGTTCGTGAGTAGCACATGGTCACGCATTGTAATATTGCGACTCGTTTGTCAACAAGCGACGATTTTTGTTCAGCTCATGATTCTCTACCATGGTAGCCTCGATGCACGAGGAACCAACTGCATATAATATAATCGGTGCAGCGCCTCGCGGAATCACCTCAATTACGTGACATTTTGCCCTCTTCCCCACATCTCCTCATATCGGGGGTACTTAAGGCTACAGTAGGACGCGCAATTCGACACGTTACTCCTTGGCCGGCAAAATTCTTGCCCTACGCCGGCACTTTACCTTTTCTTCGGCAAGGCCAATTCTCTCCAATCGCTGGCAAAAGAAACAAACATAAAAAATGCCTTTGTGGACTTGCGATTTTCAGGGCTGTTGCAGAGCGGCAGTCCGAACTCTCGGTGATTGTCCGCTATGCGATCGACATCTCTGCTCCCACCATCTTCGACCTGAGATTCACCGCTGCCCCAGGTGGGAGGTAGGTTACCTCTCCAGTTGGCACATACATGCACTTACTAAGTCGGTAGGACGCGGATGCCTACGATCCTGCGGCCAGGGATGCCGAAGAACGAGAGCTCACAAAACTCATCGAGAAGATCAATACTTCGGCCATTGAAACTCGAGCCAGTCATTTACGCCAACGCATCCCTTGCTCTATCCCCCCTCTTAAATATGACAGAGCGACACGAAGCTCTGTCATGGGAGGTATGAATTTTCACATCGAGGTTCGCTTTGACGATGGAATCATATGGATCGCCCGCTTCCGCCGATTCAATGCTACGTCTCCTCCGGCGGCACTAAGAGACTATATAATTCGGAGCGAGGTTGCAACCCTTATGTTTCTTCAACAGACTGGTGTTCCTGCTCCAAAAGTCTACGATTTCGCACTCGAGCACCCAGGCAATCCCGTGGGAGCTGGCTTCATTCTGATGGAGAAGCTGCCAGGCAAGTCATTAAGATGGTCCATTACAACACCGCAACAAAGAAAAAAGGTCATGAGCCAGCTTGCAGACACGTTTATCGAGCTTCGCAAATATCCTTTTGACCTTCTAGGCTCTCTGGATACTCCGGGCGAACCCCATATCGGTGCCTTTGCGAGAGAGTCACTCACGACCTTTGCCCAATCTGAGATGCGCACCACTGGCCCGTTCTCTTCTTTGGAAGAGTATCACGTGTCCTCACTGCATCTCACCTTGGACCTGATTGTTCAGGAAGAGTTATACTCGGAACAGGCAGTGGATGCCTATTTAATCCATCGATTTCTCCTCGACTTGGTCCCGCTTATATCACCCCCAGTGCAGGATGACGACAAATTCTATATGAAGCACGCAGACGATAAGGGTGACCATATTCTTGTCGATGAGGAATTCAACGTCACTGGCATCATCGATTGGGAATGGGCACACACTGCGCCACCTGCTCACGCGTTCAACTCCCCCGTCTGCTTTTTACCAGTTGCAGAGTTCTACAGCGGTAAGAACAGTCTAGGCGACGACGAGGCTGATTTTGCACGCTTGCTCGAGGAAAAGGGCCATGAAGACCTGGCCCATTTCGTCTGGCACGGCCGAGTGCAGCATAGATTCACTTTCTGCTGTGGGTATGACCTTGCGGACTGGGACGGGTTTCTAGCCCTTTTTCGAGGGCTTCGAGACGCCATAAAGATGGACGCTGGCCTGGAATGGGATGACTGGAAGGCCGTTGCGTTGCAACGCTACAAGAACGACTCTAGACTGCTGCAAATTTTAAAGAGGCAAGCACCGTTAATCAACCATCCTAGCAGCTAGGGAGTTAAGTAGAGCGGACGGCGCAGGACGGCGCTCGATTATGTGTATATACATAGTCTGCACAATATCATCGCGATCTGAAGTAAATAAAGCTAAACTCGCTTGTGTTCTTCGCTTTCTAGAACCATGCTGTTTGGCCTCTGCACAATTATGCTGGCCCTCGGCCCCAGCGCCGTAACGGCCTCTTGCAAAGTTCAAACCCCTATGCGAGATCTAGACTGCAGTTAGGCTGCGGTGTGGTCATGCCGCGCACCCTTCACGCACCACTGGCTCAGCTCTGGTGCGGGCACATTGGGTGACCGGCGCCTCGTCCTCATGTCGACAGAAGACGATAGCCAGGACGACCTATGTGCCTCTAAGTTTAGGACGAAGACCAATATCGGAGTGTAGAGAACAGTACTAAGACGGAGACTCGTTTAGGACCTGAGCTGCCAACGCTATAGCCACATAATAGATAGCATGGCCTCGACTTAGTCTAGTTCCAACTAACAGAAGGGATGGCCTTGCAGAGAAGTCAATAAACCGGTGGGGGCAGCATGCCAAGCCTTGACCTTGCCCCAGACTCGGCGCAACATTGGGGAAATGGACATTAAAGCACTAGCTTAAACGAGGAGTGGCATGGCGTGTTTTCAGTTAGGATCATACTATAGTATCATGCACCAACCAATAAGCATAGGACATATAGTGTGTTGACGGTGTCCTGCATTCATTGTAGTGCCATCGGCCATTAAAGTGTTGCAATTTACTTAGATGTCACGGACACATTGAACTGGAATGATAAATGTCAAACCTCATGAATACTTTGTAGTGAGATTGCCGTCGTGTCTTCTTGGAACTCCGATGCACGGTCTCGGTCGTGCTAGTTAAGAATAACACTGAGAGTTTCCAACAGTCCAGGTCAGCATCCTTGCCAGCCCTAAGATCTCTGCCCAATTACTTCAATCAAATGGGCAGGGATCAGAGGGGTCTGATCGTATGATACCACTCTGTATCAGAGTAGCAGTCGTGTAATATTAGCGGGGTACGGAAAAGACCAAGTTCTGTGAGCTGTGATAATAGGCGGCGACTATAGATGTGCAGCCCCAGGAGCTGCAACCAAGGCGAGGTAAAACCTTAACATAAGGTACCCAGCCCCAGGCACACTTGGTTGAAGCCGCATCCATCAACTCACATATTGATCTCCTTGATTCTGAGCGGTCCACTTCTGAATTGGAAAGTCACCATGACTCCTCTTGCGCACATCTTGGTTCTCTTTGGCAGCACGAAACTGGTACTCGCCGCTGTCGCAGGCACCACGACCTTGGAGTCTAGAGGTATGTTTCCCTGGGTCTCGTAAGGGCTCGTCTTATAAAGCCTTGCCGCCTACATGTAACCGCCATTGCGGCCCAGATGGTGCCTCTCGACCGTCGCCGATCCAACCAGGCGTCGCGACGAACTGCAACAAGTATCACAAGGTCAGGCATGGAGAGAATTGCATTCAAGTTGCTCGGGATCACGGCATTTCAACTCGTCTCTTTTTGGAGTGGAACACTGGAGCCGGCGCTGAATGCAAGATCCTATGGGCCGGATTCTATGCGTGCGTGTCTGTTGTCGACAATGCGTCGCTATCATGGATCCGGTATGTCATCTCCCCCAAGGCAGAACTACACCGAGACGTGGACAATTACAGGCCCTGACCAGGGAGCATATAGGTTTGGATAGGGAGCATACATTATAAGTGAGGTAATATGGCTAGTGGAGGCGCAGTGCCGATGCCGAACAGCTAGGCACGCACATTCCCCGCACCTGGTAGAATTTGGGATATCACTAACTTGGTCAAAAGCGAAGCTATTCACGCCGCCCCTCAACGAGTAGGCTAACGAGCCTTACGGGTCATAACACTGGGGGACCGTATAGTAGGGCAGTGGGATGGCATAGAGGCACATATGCAAGGGGAAGAAGAGGTATAGTAAGATTTATATAGGGCCAAACTCGAATAGAGACACACACCTCGACGCGTGATGAGACTGGTGCTCCTAGTGCACATCTCGCGGCATTTGAGTCAGGCAGAGCTTAATTCAAGAAATTAACGTCTCTTTAAGCCTCAAGCTCTATATGCACAAATAATGAAAGTAACTTACCCACGCCTGCCTTATGTATATGCTAAGTCTCACCCGTCATGCTGTTTGCCAGCCCGTCGATTGCGGCGGCTTGACACTGGAGGGCTGGGGTCATCTTCCAGGTTGGTAGGACGAGCCCCTCAACGCAGCAAGTCCGAGGCCAACTTCCCCTCGAAAGCTTGAGCCTTCCCCACGCTGGCATCACCGGGCTAGGTTTTCGTGGGCATCTGTGATGTCACGCACTTGGCCAGCCCTGTAGCCTTTCAGGTGCACCTCAGTACTCGCCATGGGAAGGAAGCTTCTGGATCCGGCTGATGGCTACTGGTTCCATCTCCTCTCTGGTGGCTTTAGTTAATACGAAATTCCTTGTCTGGGGCACACCGCCCGGGGCCGTGTGCTATCTCAGCATCAATGGCAGTGTGGTATTACTCTTGTGAGACGGTATCCTCCGCCGCTCAAAGGTTTCGAATAGCTACCTTGCCTCTACTGCTGAGACTGCAACGACCACCCAGCAATACTGTTCACACTCTGGTGTCAAAAACCGCGCCACGTTGCGGATGGGGCCGTGGGCTTGAGTTACATCTGGCGTGGACAGGGCATGCTGCGCCGTGCTCGGCCACCGGGAGCGACCCGAGGCACCGGCGCCGGGTCCAAAATAGTAATTAGGGGGGAGTTGGCAGGCAGCAGCGATGCTATGTAGCATTTGATTTGTTGGGCGTGGCCTCCCTGCCCGAACGCTATGACGGTTTATAAACTGTTACAGATTGCTCGTCGAAGTTCATGGCAATCCTCCTAATCTCCGTGGCTCGGGAGCCGACTTGACGTGTGTCATGGAGCCGCTAGCGCTCCAAGGGGCTACCCGGAACGGCTGTCCTATGTTTCGACCGCCGCCGAGACACGGTCTGATACGGTTTGGCACTACGGAGGATCCTCGTAGCGCCTCGAGGAGTGTCGATGATTCGCCAGTATGGTCGGGAAAGCAACCTCGGTGACTGCGTCAGCCGGGTCAGTGCGGACGAGTTTCACACGAGGTCGGCGCGTTTCTCGAAACCGCTCCAGGGACTTCTCTGTTTGTCATTGTCCGAAAGACATGCCAGTAGAGATTCTTGGCAGTATATATTGAGCCGCGAGCTGGACTTGGCGAACGTGATTGTCTCTTCCTAGTTGCCACCCACGTCTCGGATCAATAATACTTAGTTTCTAGGGAATTTTCAGCACATTTTTGCCACGATGCAGTCCTCGATTGCCCTGCTCTTTGCCTTCGCCGCTGCGGCCATGGCTCAGGTCGACTTGGGCGCCGCCGCCCCTGTCGTCTTTGCCCGCCAGGAGACTTCTAAGCCAAGCCAAACCAGGCAGCCCGTAAACCCCGAATGCAAGGCCATGCTCGAGACTATACCTACGCCTCCGCCCGAGGTAAAGGCCGAAGTCATAACCCAGTTCAAGGACCTAAAGGGGAAGGACATCTGCGAGTTTAGCGCGCCAGCCAGTATCAAGGACCAGGTCGCCTCATATACCTCAGCCGTCTCCGTCTGGGGCAACGAGAACAAGGACAAGATCAGTAGCGTTTGTCCCAACGCGTCAAAGTTCCTGGCGTTTACTGCTTGCGATAAGCAGACCGCCCCCGGGTCAACAGCGGCCGCTGAGGCTGTCGGCGCGGCCTCTCCGGTCGCCAACAAGGCGGCGGCCACCACCGGCATGGATATGGACATGAGCTCGGGCAAAGCAACCATGAACAACGCGAAGCGCCAGAGGGGCATGGCTGTGGCTGCCGTGGCTGTTGGGACTGCCGCTGGCCTGGTCATTGCCCTGTGAAAAGGAAGAGCTGAGGGGGGGATGTGACTTGTTTCCAGTGCATGGGGTCCTGGTTGACGTTTTCCTCCCAATGGGGGCACACGCGGGTTATTGCTCTGTCGGGACGGATCGGGCTGGCTATTGCCAGCCCCGTGTAGTTGCTCTTTCGGTATGGAAAGGACAAAAGTACGAAGTGGCATCTAAAGAGCTATGCAATTCTTGCAAAAGAGAATTGCTTGTCAAGCTCCATGACCAGACAGTCAGTGCATCTATTTTGTGTCTTGACACACTCCCAAATCTCATTTTCAATGAGCGCTGAAAGAGAGGTCAACAGTCTCGGAGTATCACTCTCTGGCGTAGCTTGTGTGATGATTGTATTGGTATCGTATTGAAGAGGACGCGTATCAGCAACGCTTATAAAGTATGAATCCTACCGCATGGACTCTTGGCTGCTCTAGAAGAATTGCAGTATATGAGTAAGTGACGGTGGACCAGGCGTTTCATGTTGAGTCTTTTGCTTCTCCATTCTATTGGTATCGCACGTTCGTCTTTACTCTCAATCTAGTCTGCTCACAGGGTTATGATCTCCGAGTTTACGACAATCTTTTCGCTGAGGTCAAGTAGGCAAAAAATGTAGCGGCAAGAAAACAAGGCTAGGAGGAGGGCTGCTCTGCAAGAAACAGTTGACGGCCTTGGTTGAGGCAGAAGCAAGAGCAGATGCTACATGCAAGGAGAGAGGCAGAGGCAGCGCCAGGGAGGGTGAGAACAAGACTTCAGCAAGCTAGCCATGCCGCTGCTGGCTTTGCCAAGCCCTTGAGATGCCGCCTTGCTCAGCCGCGACCCGGAACCAGCCCGGTGGCGTTGTTCGACCCAACTGCCATCATCAAATACATGGTCAGACCCGCAGGCTCCAGCGCCACGACGCTTCGGTTTGCCTTAAAATAATATGAGACATGGCCAATAAACAAAAAGGGCTGCATGTCGTTGGTGGGCCTCCATTAGACGGCTTCGAGGCCTTGCTTCGCCCCCGCTCGACCTAAATACCTAGTAGGTAATGACTATAGGCCGCTGTGGAGAGGTGCAAGGCGCCCTTGGTCAGCCATCAAGACCAAGTAGGAAAGGGAGGTTCCCATGCTCGTAGACATGCAGAGCATGTTTCCCGATATAAGCCCCTCGGCCTTCCGTGACTTGATGACCGGGATCTGTCCAGCTGAGTCCGCCCCCTGTCATCGCTACGGCCCGCCCGCCCAGTGCATGAGATATTGGCGCAGTCGGATCCTTGCTGTGTATCACACAGGTGACGGCGCGATGATGGGCTTCTTGCCGTCTTCGCCCGTCTTAAACCACAGACTCCAGTCGTCTGATCAAGATTGTCTCGTCACCTTCACCCGTCCCCCTTGGAGATTGTCCCGGAATCAGTGTTGTTGCAACCTGTCGGCTTACACCGTGCGTCAAGCCATCGCCAACTTCCCGCCATTGATGGCCGGCGCAATGCTCCCCCCGTCGGGCTCGGAGCGGCCATGGACGTTGCCCCAGGAGACTGACATCGCCTCCACGTCCAAGCAGGAGCTGCGACGAGGGCTCTCCCCCAAGCCCACGCCCCCGCCGTTGCCTCGAGGCCGATTCGGCATGGACCTCATGCCACGCCTCGAATGTTATTCTTTGCGAGCAGGCACGTGTGGGTTCAGGAAAGACAACGGACGTAAGTCTCGCTCCCCGTCTAGGAGGTTGGGAGAGATATGCGACGGCTAACATGGGCAAGCCAAAAGTCGCTCTTGCGTGCACTGCCAAAAACAATGTATGCACCACGATAGGAGACTATCTTGGATGCTGTGAGCTCAACCAGGAGTGTTCGGCTGTTATGACCACCTGCTTCGACTACAAGGCCTCGAAGGCCGGCAGTTGCCGCTTTATCGGCCCTTCTACAAGATGCTGGTACGCTCCTATTCCTGCCAGTTGACCTTGGGCTCCGCCTGCCAACCTCCCTCCTCCATTGTTTTGCTCACCTTCTTGCCCTTGTCGCCGCCGCTTCTGACCATGGCGCAGTGACTCGACCCCGGTCAGCGTGCTTCACCTATACAAAGAAACGCTCTCGCACTGAAACATTCATTGCGTGCCGTTCTACCAGCGGCACGGCCGAACTACTTGACCACGACCCTACATGGGCCAGGAGCCATAGCTTCACGCCGAGCAACGGGGCGTCCAACTCTGGGTCCAGGACCACCGGACCCTCCGGCTCCCAGTCCAGTACGGCGGCGGCAGAGATTGGTAGTCCCGGCGGCGGCCAGACCTCAGTCGGAGCCATCGTCGGAGGCGTCGTTGGGGGGCATCGCTGTCCTCGGGCTCATCGCCGTGGCAGCCATTCTACTTTTGCGCCGCCGCAAAGCTCAGGGACCTTCGTTCCCCATGGCGCCCATGGTCCAAAGCCAACCGCAGGGCCCCAACTCGTACACGCCGCTCTCGCAGAGCCACGGTGCGCACACAACCGTCTATAGCCAGCAAGTGCCGCCTCTACAAGGAGGATATAGCCAGGCGCAGTCTCCTGCGGGGCCTGGGCAGTACCATGCCACGTCTAACAACTCATCTTTACCACATGTGGCGCCTGGCCCAGAGGTGGTCAAGGAGGGCGAGACGAATTCTCACGCGACGCCGCCGCCCGTGACCCAGCACCAGCACCAGCAACAGCACCAGCCCCGCAAGATGTTCGCCATGCAACCGCCGCGCTACGGGAACAGTTAGGCCTAACTCGGTTGTGGGCGGGCCAGGGATGACGAGCGCTGTAGATGATTCGGGCGCTGGCGGGCAGGCGTTATAGGTAGGGACGGAGACGGAGAAAGGCGAACAAGGCAGCTTCAAGTTTCAAGCATCGGCGAATATTCATGTGCCACCGCTCTTTGACTTTCGAGTCTTGTGTCCCGTACCCAATGGAAACCTCGTGCGGAGATGGTTTCCGCTCTGCCCCAAAGGCCTGATGCTGGCGTGGCCACTTGAGGCTTGATGTGATTCCCGATATCGAGACTTTCAAAATCGCAGAGCCCGGCAAAGTTTCAGACAAGTGTCCAGTTGCAAAAACAAACCTGCAAGGTGCCGCACCCTAACCTGATAAAGAGTCCCGGCTTCCTGCAAGAAGCACGACTCATAACCAAGGTCGTGGCTTCCACTGCTTCCCGTCTTAATAGGAATGCTGTGGACGGCGTGGAATTGGGCAACGAGCAAGGCAACTAGACACCGGCCCTAAAGAAGAGCAGAGATGCATGTAGCAAACAACAAACTACCCGGTATCATGGATAAAGAAGACCAGTGCAAAATAAACTCTATTCAGGGCGAGTCGGCGCTACATAGCATTCGAGGCAGGCCACGAGCATTAAGACAAGATGGAAACCAAAATACTAGAAAATTTCCTAGCAAAGGTCGATCAAGCCTGCATTGCCAATCCTGCCATCCATTGGAGTGTTTGCGAGCTATTCTTGTGACAGAGGGGGCCTTGACCCTCGCCACTGGACTGTTGCCGCCCAGACGAACCCCTAAGCACAGACACAGCCTAGTCCATCCCATGACCAATTGGTCTTCTTGGAAACCGGGGCCCCCGTTCGCTACGTTTGCCAAATCAGGCAACTGACGATCAGTGGTGTCATCAGCTCTGATAGTTTGACATTCACTAACGCGTATGGTTTTTGGAAATCGTGGCCATCTCCCGCATGGACCGAGAGTCCTCACTGGCAATGAGGGCTGCAGCTTGCGGTCCCCCAGATTACATGGTTGCGGCCGGCCGTACGGGGAGGGGACGGTTCAAACTAACACGTCTTGCAAGCAGAGGGAAGCGGGAATTGGGTCAGGCTGGAGATCATCTTCATAGGCCGTGGATGAAATTACGTGATTTCAAGTTTTGAAATTCCAGGCGGACGGGATTCGTGTTTCAGAGCTGCCGCTGCCCAAGTATGGATATGGACACAGTCTTGCTCTCCGAACAAGCGAGGCATGAGCCCTGCACTATTAGTCAAAGCTTCCTCCATTCCTCTAGCCGCGGAACCCGAGTCACTACGTGGACTCTATCCTCGACGCTCGTATTGCAACATGCGAGTCAGCGGGAAGCCATAGGCCATCATCAGACAGAGGGTTGTGCGACGACTGTACGACCTAGCAACACAGCTGGCCAGAGGGCGAAGAAGAATGTGTGCCCCAAGGACCTTGGCAAAAGTATCAGTGTGGTCTCGTCATGACTCAAGCTTGGCCGCCTCTTTATCCACGTGTATAGATCTTTGTGTCCAGTCACCGCTGAAAGACCCTGTCAACTACTCCTTTATAGCACCGAGGCATATTAGCACCAAGGCGCACCAGAGACGATTTCGTCGCTCCATTGTCCTCACCCTAAGCCCGACTTTCTCTCCATAATGAATTCCACCACGAACCATTCAAGCGGAAACGCGCGTCCAGACGGCAGCCAAGTCAGCCACCATGGCTCAAAGCATCCACCAGGAACTATCGAGCTGTTTTCGAGCAAGTCAGGGTCAAGAATGCCCTTCTTTGCACGAGCTAACATATACGTTCTAGAAGAGAGCAAGGCCGGCCAACACGGGAGTGCGATTCGAGTCCCGACGCCTTCTGATGATCCACAGGATCCCTTGGTCGGTTGAGCCTGCGTATATTTATCACGGCCCATTGCTCACCCGACTACCAGGCATGGCCCATGTGGCGCAAGTGCCTGAACTTTGGGCTCCTTACCGCGATGACGATGGCTATATTCACCGGGTACGATATTCTCATCGAATCGAACAGACGCCCCAGTGCTAACCCGCCCAAGTCTTTCTGTGCAGCACATATTCTGGGCTCGCATGAAAAAGGACTTGCAGGTGGAATACCACGACCTTACGAGCGCCGAGGCGGCTCAGCTCGGTGCAGAGGCCCTCGGATGCATCCTCTTGATCCCGTTTGCCAAGAAGTATGGCCGACGCCTCATTTATATCTTTTCCACCTTTGTTTTTGCGCTTGCCACCTGGTGGTCCGCATACATACAGTCTCTGCCCGAGCTCTACCTCAGCAGCATCCTCAAGGGCCTTGCCGGCGCCATCAACGAAACAGCCGTTCAGATGAGTGTAAGTCGTTCTACTCTTCCCTGTAATGCCACCCTGATATCCGCGTCGTACTTGGACCGTTGCCCTAACTACTCCTATTCCACACGATAGATCCGCGACATGTTCTTTGTTAATCAGAGAGGCACTGCGAATGGCATCTACCTTATTGCCGTCAAGTTCGGAACCTCGCTTAGCCCCATAGCCGCCGGTGCACAGGCGACGAGCTCCGGCTGGAGGTCATCGTATATTACTCTTGCCTCGGCATTGACGGTTATTACTATCTTGTTCGCAGCGGTCTTTGAGGAGACGAAATTCGTACCAGCCACTGTCGAAAGCGTCTCCCACATAGATGCCAATGACAAGGCAGCATCCATCGATGCAGATGGCAACTACGACAACACTCCATCAAATGACAAATCGCCATCTGCGAAAGCCCGATTCCCGCGGAATATGCGGCTCCAGCTCGTCACCCCAACCAACGAATCGCTTTGGAAGACCTTCTGTAACCCCATCCACGTCTGGTGGCTCCCTCACATTCTCATCACCTCGTTTGTCTTTGGGTCTGGTCTGGCGATTATGATCATTTTAGGCGCGATGAAGTCTATCATCTTTCCGGCGGAACCGTATAATTTCAATCCCGGGCAGCTTGGGCTCTTGCAGATCGGGCCGCTCCTTGGTTCCGTCCTGGGCACCTTGTATGGCGGCTACCTTGTCGATTGGGTTATTATGTGGCTCGCCAGACGCAAAGGTGGCGTCTTCGAGCCGGAGATGCGCATATATCTAATGCCTCTCCCGGCCCTGGTCATGTCGGGCGGCTTGGCCATGTTTGGGATCACAGCGAGCCGCGTATGCCCTCCTGCTACCTGTTGAGACTCCGGCAGCACTCCGCTAACTCTGTCCAGGGAATTCATTGGATCTACCCTAGCATAGGGAGTGCCTTGACCGCTTTCGGATTCAGTGCTATTGGGGATATGATCCTGACCATGGTCATTGACGCCTATCCAAATGTTGGTCAACTCTCATCCTAAAATTGCCCCAACTCTTTCCCGAAAGATATATCGATATACTAATATTCAGAAAGATTATTGGCGACGCATTCGTCGTCATTGCCTTTTTTCGCAACATTTTGAGTATGGTTGGTAGTTTCGCTCTTACCTCATGGCGCCAAAGTATGAAACTCGACGTTATGTTTATCACGGCGGCGTTTCTCAGCCTTGCCGTTAATCTTTGTGCGTTGCCCCTTGCAATTTGGGGTAGAAGGATGAGAGTTGCAGCGGCTGCCCGATACCACCGCTTCTCTGTCCCAAGTTCTTAGGTTCTTGATAGTTGGTTGGCTATTATGGGCGGTATATTAGAGTTATGCAAAAGAGCCTGGCAACATGGACTTCCGCTTGTCCGGACACACTTAGACATACCTACCGCACGACGGGAATAAAGCTTTTGTGCGTGGTCCACTGGCCGGGCCATCTGCTGAACAGGGAACATTCTGGGATTATACTAGCTAACGAATAGGCGAGGCGATCAGGCGGGAGTATAAAATAGGCATTAAGTTTATTGAGGGTATGATATGGGTCGCCCCCAGCCGACACGGGATATCCGTAGAAGAGCTGTGGAAACATTATGCACCTTTTTCGTTCAACAGAAGATTGCGCTGGGACCATGGCATGGTACGAATCTGCGACTAACGACAGCAACCTGAGATTCTACTTGAACATGACAACTTAAGAATGCCGGAGTCGCCGCCAATCACCAGTTTTGGATATCGACACGGGCAAGATGGACGATACGGACAAGGTGGACTCGGAATGAGCCAAGCACTGCCCATCCACCTGCGGCAGCTCAGCGCTGGCCGAAAAGGACACTCGATGTGACTTATTTCGCACGTTCGTTCGAATCGTTCCTCACCAGCTCCATAAGCTGGTGCCGCGAAACTGGTGCTGGCGGGATAAGCTGCTGCGGATGAGTCTTTGACGTCTCGGATTGTGCTTCGTAGATACCCGTTGGTCAAGGTGTGGGGGACTTTCTATACTTTGCTTCATAACACTGTCAAATCGGCTTTAAATGGCTGAGATCTGCATAATATTGCGACGCCCATCTATGCCTCTCGATAGGAACCAGTTAAGGCTCAAGCTACCCCCGGGCTCGTAACTGTCAGATAGTATTTACGACCAGCACCTGGCACAATGGCGGTTATGTAAAGCGATCTTAGCCGCATCAGTCAATTGATAAGAATTATCTAAAGAACAAGGAGTGAGTGAGCGAACACACGGGATTGTGCAGCTCCCTGATATATAAATAAAAGTCTTGCTAGCTGCCTACGAATTAGATGTTGCCTGACTGCGTAGTTGTATCGCCACTTTATGAACAATCATCCTAGGCAGGCTTGATATGCGACAGCCATGGATTATGCCTTTATTAGAGTGAAACGCTGAGGTAAGAGACGCCTAATGGGAATTATTTCTACCGAAGGCCATCTATAAAGCTCACTAAGAGGCGGTGGCCCGGGGGCCCCGTTAATAGCGCTAATAGCACCCAAACCCTCTAGGCCGCTCTACCCCTAAGCATCACTTTACCCCATAAAAAAGTCTTTCATACGAAGTAGTAGGGGCGCATAATTCTACCTAAACAGAGTTTACCAAACTACTAGGAAGCCCAAGCCAGATGTTGCGTCATAGTTGTCTCGCCTTTAGAGTAAGTAGGATTCTATACCCGTATTAAAAGGGTCTTTACATACCGTGACTTAGATAACATCCTTACGTTCTACTTAAAAGACCTTCTAAATAGCTATTTCTTCCGACTATAAGAAGGCACCTAGGTTCCTTCTAAATAGCTTAAATAAAGAAGTATCAGTCATCTATCCTCAGTATCTTCTGGCTTACTTTTCTAAACACTACACCCCTTGGTATTTAACAATCTTCCTAAACACCCTCTTTGCCCAGCATGCATTTTACTACAGCACAGCTGCTCCGGTGTTACGCGGGCAGGAGGCCTCCTTCCAGCCTTGCGGTTTCGGGCAGAGCAAGCAGGCTAATTGTCAGTCGAACAAAATCTGCGCCAACGATCGGGGGACTGCACGCTGTATCCCCAGCAAGGGACTGACTGACTCGGGCTTTCCCCGGGCGGGTAAAGAGGGGGGTTTTAACGGTGGAAAGCTCCCTTAACAAAGTGTATAAGTCTGCCAACCCCAGCTCTGGCGATTCTAGTGGCATGTGCCGTGAAGAAGGGTCTAAGACTTGGTCCTGAGGCCTGATAGCTAGCTGAAGGTATAGGGACGAGATAGGATGAAACTGGGAGGACGTGTCACGCTGACGTGGAGAGATGGGTGCCTATGGATTAGGAAGTCCGCAAGGAAGAAGATGGAACACGGAGGAAGAAGGGGTTAAGTTAATCATTGTAGAGCACGTCGATTTGCAGATTTGACGTCTCTACTCAGCTCCTTCAAAACCACCACCACCACGAAGTGCCCGACGACCAAAACGAGTTGTTCTGCCTCTTAATCTTCCTAGTCCCATCTGGCTGGACTTTGATATACTCGTGTGGGCCCGGGAGGTAGCCAACGCGTTCCTGTCTCTCCTTGGCCAGCTGCTCACGCTTATGTTCGGCCGCCGACTTCGGCCGCGTCGGCAAGAGAGCACCCCTCTTGCGTGCATTTTCGACAGCGTGGTAGAAGCCTAGATGGTCTTGGATCCGGCGCAGTTGACTCGACGATAGGGACGCGGCTTTCCCGTCGTGGTAGTCGGGCACATCGTCGCGGATGCGCTCGCATGTCCAGCAGCGACACGGTGCCTCAATGACGTCGGGCTCGGCATTCGACTCGTCTTGTGTGCGGAATGGGGGCCTGAATAGAGCGTAGTAGCTGGGACATAGGCGATGGGTCCGCCACAGCAACTCGACACCAAAGGACACGGGGCCTAGCTTTGCCTCTTGGCTTAGGACGATACCCTGGTATTCATCCCGGGCTCGGGTCAAGGAACCGTCGAGGGCCGGTGAGCGGATCCAGAGAAGACGATGTGCCTCTTCAAAAAAAGAAGTGTGTTGATTCACCTCGGCAAAAAGATCAACACCCACTGGCAGCGGCTCGGCCTCGTCGGCATACGCAGGAGGCTCCCGCAGATAGGTGAGGATATCGGCCCGCTGGCCCGACAGCGTTACGAAAAGCGTCTGGGCATCAGGCTGCAGACGATAGCGCATAGTGTCGAGGTCAATAACATCGCGGATAGCGGGCCAGGGGAAGCTCAGCCGCTGCAGTCCCGGCACCTCGGCCTGGCGGGCGCGGCAGGCGGCGCGGTATGCGTCCGAGTTGAGCATCCAGGCGTACCAAACCAGCAACACATCCATCGGCGGGAGGTAGGCTTTGGTCAGCTGGACGGCGGCCTGGGGCCCAGCGCGGTGCGAGTAGGCCGATGCATGCTGGAGGACGAGGCCAATGTTGGACCACCAGATGGCGAAGCGGTCGACGGCTACTCGAACCAAGAGGTCCCAGGCTTGGGCCTTGGAGTTGGTCTCGTCTGCCGGCTTCTTCTCGTACGACGGCGGGTGATAGTCGTGCTGGCCAAACTTGGACTCGCCGGCGTCAAGCCTCAATTTATAGAAGCACTCGAGCAGTGCTAGATGAACGGCAGCGTGACCAGTGTGTGGGTAACGCCGCAATATCGATGCTTGGTCGTCGTCCACGGCGGGGTCGCCGGGCAAGTAGGCGTCTTGCAACGCGGCCGGATCCGGGATCACGGTTGGTGTCCGTTCTTTCGTACCGGTCGAGTAAGAAGAGGGCAACTGCCATGAGTGCGGGTCTGTCTGTGCCGATTTGGCGGAACGCAGAGGCGACATGGGTTCAACGTCTTGGGCTCACTTCAAAAGATGCTGATAGTTGGCTCTTTCGTTGGCTCGCAAACGAAGCAAGTTGGTGCTTGAAACTGAGGGTTTATGTGGCCCTTTTATCTTTTGTTTTCCTCCTGATATTCTCTCTAGGATCCTACGAGTAGCTGCGAGTGGCGAAGTCGGCCTTGGCTTAGCGACTCAGCCACGGTGCCTGTAGGGGGTATGCGGGAGTTGCCGCAGTAAATCCCACCTCTAGCAATCAACCAATGAAACTGGTAGAGGAACGAAACATCCGGACACGTGCTGGGCATGTCTATCCTTTGGGCCATCCTCTAGGAATCCCACAGCGCCATTCGACCTAGGAAGATTATGCTGAGACTTCGGTCGACTGAGATCAACAGCCCATGGCAGCACATACTAGGGGAACAGGCCCATAAGCATTGTTGGGGCCGCAGTCAGCCCATGAGATCAGGCTGCCACCGTTGCAAAAGTACCAAGCACATCCTCCGGTCCTTGGGTTGGGGCGCAGGCCAGTCCAGGGAAGATCTCAAGTCAACAGACCGGTGAGCGGAGAGGAAACGGAGATGAGGAATCCAGGTTTAGGTTGAACCAGCCGTCAGCGTTGCACCGAGCGGTGACACGTGCTTCTCACCGGCCTCAGGCGGTCCCTGGTCGCTGGCGCCTGCGGCGGCGTGCCGTTTGGGCCGGGCCGGGCTGGGCGGAGCGCGTCCGGGGGAGTCGTCGCCATCGACGATGGCCTTGCGCGGAATGACATATGGCGACAGTTTAATCATGAGTTTACGCGGGAGAGCAGCCCGCATGATAGTCTGCGCAGGCCCAACGATGACGTCGGGATCCTCGTTGCCGGGCTGGGGGGCCACCAGAATCGAAGGTCCTCGTCCAATGCGGTGAAAAGGCAGTTCTCGGCTCTACACACATGCAAGTCCACGTACGTGTGTCCGGACATTGTGGCCTTTGAGATGGAGAGGACCGGCGTTTAGGATCACTTCTCCCGCCTGGTCATCCAGTGCCGGTGCCTCCTCCGCGACAGCTTCCGTGTATTGTTGCCGCCGCCCGTTGGCATCCGCCCTGGACCTCGGGGCTTGCCGAAAACCCCCCAAACTCGCCATAGCACCCATGGACTTGTCGATCAAGTGTCTCTCGATAGGTAGCGAGGGTTGGAGAATAGCCAGGTCGGCCATAGCCCAAGAGCACTCGTCAACGCGCGGGCAATCATGCCATCTTGGCGAGAGCAGCAAAAGCAAGAAATTGTTTGCTGGTACGAGACAAGAATAAGAGTTGGTAGAACAAGAAGATTGACCACAGACTTTGGCCATCGTCTCCGCACATGTCTAAATCAACCTCTTGCCTGCGTACCAAGTGGCTGCCTTGAACTGTCGCCCTGTTCGAGCCAAATTCCGGAAAACATTGTCGTCTTCGCAGTCATCATCTCTGCTATCAAGCCAGGAAGATTCTTGTCGTTTCCGGGCCTGTGGGTTTGTCTCATTGTCGATTAGGAGGTTGATATCGGCGTTGAAGGCTTCCGAAGAGGTCTTCTCCCCTGGAGAACTTGAGGCCTCCCCCTCCAACGGCTTGGAAATCTCGGACTGAGTGGAATCCGAAGCCCCAAAGTGAGCATCGGCGAGATGCTTCAAGACGGGCCAACCTTGAGAATCAGGAAACATGCGTCTGACGCAAATGCTAATGTGGGCATCGGGCTCTAGCCTGACGAGAACCTTGCGCCACGGCATATCGCAGTGATAACTTCGTGCAATCTTTTCTTCAACGCGTACGTCGGATAGATTCTGCAGAGGAGGTATATCGGATGGACGGTAAAGACGGTCGTGCAAAATAGTCTTTGGTCGCTTGGCAGGGTCGATGATGTGCTCCATATCAGCTACTGCCGAATTCATCAGGTCTCCGACCCATTCGAAAAAGCTCGTCTCCGGGGGTGCGTGGATTTCTGGCAGCATGGAGTATTGCGACTGGCTCGGTCCAGGAACTTCAGCCGTGTCGGGTGAATTCGACATTTCAACGTTGCGGAGTATTTGGCCCTTGCTGAGCATCATCCTGTGCCTTTTGGAAATGTACTTTTCCGAACCATGCTCTCTAGGGCTCGTCTTCTGGGTATCTTTGGGATAGCCAGCAAGTAGCATGCGGAGAGCATGCTGCAACTGTGAAGGCACCGAAGCTTGGGAAGCCGACACTGGACCATCGAGTTCCGAAGGCTGGGGGACTTGTGTCGGATGTGGTTTCCATGCCCGATGCGACGATGATGATTTGGAACTCGCGCCCGTCATTTCGCGCCACGCTCTCACAACGATGCTCTCGATGAAGTTGGCGTCACGTTGAGCTCTCTCGACTTTCTCTAGGCTCTGCCAGTCAAGGAAAAGCAGGCTGCTCGTCCGGAGAGGAACAATGCCGTCGTTGACGGTATTCGCGTAGACCGTCCGATGATCGAACCTTTTCAGTGCCGTGTGAGCGAGGCCACTGGGGAGGATTCGCAGCAAGGGCTCAGTTGCGAGTTCCGTGTCCCCTTGAGTTTTGACGGACTGCCCTTGCGAGCCGAGAAAGGCACCCCATCTGTTTCGCACAACCGTGTTTATGCCCCAGCTTAGCCCCAGGTCTCGGCCGGTTATTCCGACGAGCCCGGTTTCGAGGGCAAGTCGAACATAAGGGGCGCTCTCCGCACCTATTCCCATCATAGGAGAGGCAACAGTGATGAAGTTGCGGGGCTTGATGAGGTCGAAAAACGTAGGGCAATGCCGCTGTATATACGCAAGGGCGAAAACCTGGGTAGGGCCACCCAATGAGTGCCCAATGAAGCTTATGCTTGTAATCTTGTATGACTGCCGTTTCTCATCTCGATACTCGTGAGGCGCATACGGGTGTGCGTGATGGTGGTGGGAATGATGATCCCCAGCAACCCCCTGGGCGAACCCGTCTTGGCGAGTCCTCCCGGTGGGAAGAACTGGTTGATCTGGGTAAGTCATCGATAGCACATACTTTGCCACCCGTTTGCCAAGAAACTCGACCCCTCTCTGGGTTCTAGTCGCATTGTCCGAGTAGCCCCGGACAATGATCTCTTCATTATCCGCCGCCCCTCGGCTTTCTCTTGCTTTCCTCGCGACGGCGTCGATGGTCTCTTTCATAAACAGCATATCGGCGGTCAAATTGCACTGAAGACCGTGAGTCAAGACGACGAGATGGACCTTTTTCTGCCGCGGCGGGTCTATTCTATCCCATCGAAGCCGGGCCTGGTTCGTTCGTCGGTTCTCGACCTTCACCAAGGGCGGCGAGTTCCACAGCATTGCTGTATCCTCGACCTTGAGCTTGATGGCTTCGGAGAAGATCCCAAACGACACTTGAGAGCTCGGTTCACCAGTTGCTCTCATGTGTCTTTGATGGTCCTGGAGCTTTCCCGGGCGACGACCGGAGCCGAATGACAGACTGGAGATGCGCGATTCCAGGAACTGTGTGTTGGACGAGACCGATAGCTCATATCCAACAGAGGCTGATTTTGCAAAGATAGTTTGGGAGGTGATTTCAACCACCCAGCTAACCGCCGCTGCATGGCTTATAGCTGCCTGCTGTATTTCTCGCGGAACGAGTAACTCGCCCTCCCAGGTAGACCCAGCCTTCACCTGGGGCTCAAACTGTGGAATTCCGTGCGATTCCGGATCCTGTAGCCTTTTAAGAGGGTCATATACTGCTGGGTACGCGGAGACGGAAAGTAAATACGGGCCGGGGATGATGGCAGCACGTAGAGCAACAGCCTCCGTGTTGCGAACCCGGACATGGAACCTGTCGGGCAGAGGTAACAGAGTGTCCTTTGAAGGCGTGTATGTTATCGTGTACCGCACGACTTCCCCCACCTTCACGCTGCCAACTTGGTGAATGTACGGCATGGTGCGAGACCGATGGGTCAGAGCAAAAGGTGGCTTCTTGCCCGAGGCCACGCGGGCGCAACCTTTGTGTCCCCCCCGCAAATGCGCTGTCTTGATCGGAATAGGCAAGGGCAAGCAACTCGGCTGGTTGATTAGACGTATCAGGTAGGTTTATACGGCCAGGTGCTGCTTGTAGGGGCCGTAGTTTATATCTGACTTTTGGCACATGACCAAGAGGCGGTTGGAAAGGCTGTCATTGTTCATGCGCAAAGCACAGTCTGCGGCAACTTTAAACCCGGATTACAGTCTCAAAGTTTCACATACCCGGCTAGTACCGGGAAATCTCTGCAGTGAATCTCTGGGGGTCGCACCTTTTTAGTTGGCTCTTAAGCAAAGCATCCTGAAACAGCGCAAAGCCAACATCAAAGCACTTATACCGAAATCTACCGACCTAGTCTGATACTGAGGGACGCCGTCTAGGGGGCTGGAGGCATATGTAGGTACGCCACCTTCAATGCGAGCGACTTTACTACCCTGTTTCTCGTATGCTCTCTTTTCGTCAAGGCTCACCGGCGGCGATTGTCGCTTCCCCATACGACAAGGCTGGCACCGTTTTCATCCACTAGTTTCCCGAAGAGGTCATATTTGATCGAGGCCATGGAACCCAAAGTCGCATTGAATACCTACACCACTATGAGCAAAATGGGGTCCCAATAGTGCATTTCACGGCACAGGATTCGCACCAGGACTGCGAAACACTCTGATCCTCTGGAAATGACGGACGCCCTTCCTTGATAGCGTAGGCTCTCGAACTGGCTTGAGGAGCCGTTCGTCAGCGCGAGGAAAACCTTTTCTGATACTCTTCAGCCTAGCTACTTACGTATTGAGTCTATCATATGGGCCACTTCATGTCAATGTCATTTTTGAGTTTCATCCCACTGACCTATGTTTACCATAACAACTTGGTGTATTTCTTCTGTCTTGGCTATACAAACCCTTCGGCAGTTTGCTATAGACAAGCGCCTTGAGCCCTTCGCCTCCACTGGGCGCCCTGCCTGTGACCTGGCGTGCCAAGTTCGTCTTTTTTGGTCCAGTTTTAGGGGTGGCCATACTTCTACAACCTAGTCAACGTCACGTTCAGTGGCGACTTTGTCAATCGAGCTTCTTACCGAGTGTGGTTTTTTGCACTAGCAGGCGTTTTCAGTCAGTCCATAGTCCTAGAACAGGCATCGATCACGTACGGTTCCTTGACTTCCAGGGCCAGGTGGTCCCGCCACAACACACTCAAGCCCCGGGCAGCATCTCAGAGAGGATTGGGTGCCGCATCTTTCATCCAGCTGTCTACAAACCGGACGTGGTTCTCTGCACTGGTTGAACATGCAAGTCAGTTAATCGTCACCAAGCCGGGCTTCTCTTACGCACGGTTCCTTGTTTCCCAAAACCCGACGTTCCCTCCACTACGCATTTGAGGCCTTCGCAGCATCTCAAAGAGGGTTGGGTCCCGCATCTCTCCTCAACGTGTTTGCAGGTTTGAGGACGATAGGCCGCGACAAATGCGGCACTCGTGATGACGAAAACCGTGGAGAGCTTCATTTTTTCGCGCTGACTGTCAGTAATCTCTCAAAGATGGGGTGAGGGGTGTCAGGTGAGATGTGTTTGGCTTCACGACAAGGGCTGTCTGCTCTTCACAGTTCAGCTAAAGGTTGATAGAAATACTCTGGTCGCTCCTCGCGTGTGAAGATGTCAAGCCTGATTTTTCTTTGCCACCACGCTCATGCATTCCACCACATAGTAGCTACTGTAGCAGCCAGGTTTAGGAATGAAAGATGGACATGATCACCGACGTGGAGCCACGGCCTCCCGAGTCAGTTATGTGGAAAGATGATAGATACTTCTATACTAGCTTGTATTATAAAGAAAGGCTATCAAAGACCCTCGTCAATAAGGCTACGTAGAACCGTAGCTAACAAGCATTGGTACGAAGGGAGACAACTCAAGGGAGCGAAAGTATTGCTGCAATGCGAGCATGGAACAGCTAGCTAGGCTAGGCTAGCAACGTTTGACATTCATTCCAACATTTAACAACGTTCCGAGAGCTCTCGCAAATGTGACTTGGCAAGGGATAGTACTACTTCTGGGCCAATTATTAGTTCCGACTATTTGTCGACAGGGTAGAGAGGGTTTAGTTAAGTCCCTAACTACTGATATATTTAATAAAAGCTCCTTCCTAATCTGACAAATAAAACAAGGCTGTTCTGTAGGACAGAAATATTAGACAAAGCCCATAGGGCGCGTCTTTCCCCCCAGAATGTTGATCTCGCCACTAGTGGCACCGCCGTCAATATAGAAGGAATGCTCCCAACCCCAGCTGAAAAGCCCGAGACAAGAGGCGAGGAAACTCGGCACGTAGATGAAGGTGCACGACTTCCAGAACTCAAGTTTCTTATAACCAACAGCTGCCGAGGTCCAGCAAGAGGCTGTACCCAAGAGACTGTACCCCAAGGGAGAAGGACGATCTTCGGCCGCCTTCTGCCAGATATCAGAATTACTATGATGAGATAGGAATGCCGGGCGAAACCGCCCGCCTGCGAGACTAGGCAAGCGTTCTGGGCATGCGGGGCTCGGGTAGATTTTAGACGTTGGCAGCTTCGTCGTCTGCAACGATTTGTTGGAAACAACCTGGCATTTGGTTCTCAACCTTCAATGTTGCACCATGATTTGGTACGTTTATTCGGGCCCTGCACTCGCTCAGTACTACTTGATTCGACCTGCTTCGTCTTTGGTCGTATGAAATCTTAGCAGGCATATGCACTCACTACTGCATGTTAGGTCCCGGCCAAGTCGCCATCCTATATGTAAGGGGCATTGCTGTCGAAGCACCCAACACGTCGACGCACCCTCAAGAGAACGACCTCCAAGCCGGCCCACTCTATCGACAAAAGAACACACAGGAGGTCATGAACTGATCCCTTGTTTACATATAACTATGTCCTGTTTTGTATATGCATTTCGACATGACTTATCTCCAATTCTAGACATGTCGATAAGCTGCTGATTTGTGCAACGATACCTAGGTTATTGATCACTTTACGATAATATAAAGGAGACATATAACACGGTATGATAGGAAGAAGATGAGAATTTAAAAAAGGAAGCTAGGCTAGGATATACAGTTACCCTACATACCGTAGGAAAGTGACGATGGCCCTGGTGGTGGTGCGACCAGTCGTCCACGGCCTCCCAACCGGGACATGCCCGAGCCACGTTGAAGTTGGCCGTTGGGCCTTTCTTATACCTGACCCAGATATAGGTGATCAGTGGCTGCGAGGCACGAAAGGCCGCCTTGTCGAAGCTGACGGTCCACACCCGCCAGCACCTTCACCAGGCGGCCGTGGCCACCACGAGTCTCTGTCACGGATTTCTGTATTCCAAGGCAAAGTCGCGGCTCAGTAAGATGCTCGCCGTGGCTCTCACGTCGGCTGCACACTTGGCCATGAGGCCGTGACTGTCGTAGAAATCCGTCATGGTAAATACGCCGGTGGTATCCTGGACGCCCACGGTAGGTTTGAACGCGTATAGGCCATGGCGGCTCGCCGGCGTAATGATGGATCCAATTGTCTCGGTGCCCATGACCAGAAGGCGAACCCGGCGGCTACGGCAATAGCAGAGCCGGTGGAGGAGCCTCCTGGGGCCTGTTGAGGTCGAATCAGCTGAGCACTCGGCCGTCAAACGGCATCTGGCATCTTTCCTACGGAATGACCTAGGATTGTCTCGTCGTCCTCAACAATCTTGCCTACGTAGGGAGACAGAGTCTGTCCGCCGTGCGAGGACCACCCCGGCACCATCATGGTCACCCTCATGCCGGCACACTCCTCTCTCGCTGTGAGTACATTGCATCCATTGTGACACCTAGCTAAGCTTTTACCGTCATGCTGGTTTTCCCCAGGATGGTGAGGCCAGCGTCAACCAGCCGCTGCGCAATGGCCGAGATCTTGGAGCTTTCCGGCGCTTCGCATCGACTTGTGCGGCCGCACGAAGCAACTTGCCGCGGGGAGCGCGTGAGATGAGTGCTCCAAGGAGGGCCTCGTGGCGGTAGATCTGGGCAAAGTGTTGTTGGACAATCTGGACGCTGGTGATTTCATTGTCGGAGAGCATCCGCTCCAGGTCCACGGCGTCAACTACAAGGACGTCGAAAAGCGGCGTCGACATTTTGGGAGTACATGTAAGGAGACGACGCGCTCGGCAGCAGCTTGGAGTTTATGTGCTGGCTGGCTGCACTGTATATGTGAAAGCATGGAAGGCCCCCTCAATTACACTCCATCCGAGCCCTTCCATGCTTACACTGTACGACCATGTACGAATACCCAGCACGTAAATGGAGACCTCGAGTTCAAGAGTGACAGTGGCAGTAGTTGCCTTGACTGCTTGCCCTCGCCCGATTCACTCGTGTCAAAGACTGAGTGGCCCTTGGCCCAATCGACCAAGTCCTCAAAGACTGGGCATTTATGCGGCAATCCTCTTCTTTGGGTTTTGGTGTGACTCGGTCGGCACACACGGTGTCACGTCGCTCAAACACGTCAAGGCAGTTCTCAGCGTCTCGATGCGTTGGTCCACGTGGTGCCGGCGCGTCTTGGCCCCTGATCTAAACGATGGCGGTGAGAGGATGCACTAACCGATGTCATTGACGAGACCAGCGACATGGGATGAATGCCGTCTTGAAGAATCATGGCCTCATCGCATGTAGACCACAACATTTCATCATTCACCCTCATACATGCATTCTTGGCTGCCAACAGCCTGGGTCCGCCTAGCCCTCATCACTCACCATCTCTTACCCTGGACCCAACGAGCGCCTGCAGGTACCATTGCAACGGCATACAGATGCTCGCCTGCTGTTTTCCTCGTCCTGCCCTTCTATTATCTTGCCATACGAAAGGCACTGGGACGGCTCATGATATGTGGTGACCCTGATCATCTACATCTACGCGCTTTGGCAGATGACATGTTTCGCTGTTCTTCCCCGGCCCCTTACTGCGGTGCGGTTATGAAGTTGGTTTAGGTCGAACGTAAGGGAGAAGTATGAATACATCGGACTTGTAGGCTGCCCCTATCCCCTGGACCAAGAAGATTCTCGCTGCAGGGCATCTTGACCGAGCGCCATTACCACCACGATCGAACCACATGTAAGGCCTTTCCGACCTACAGAGCGTTACATTCAAGCGTCCGCCGGTGAAGCCCTCGACGCGAAATGCCTGCGGACCGTCCCCTGGCAAGGGACGGAGGCTGACGTCTTTGGACTGTCGCACAGTGGATTGCCCTAGTTATTGTTAGCAGCGGCAACGGATACCTCCATAAAGGCCGCCACGCAGAGCTGTTCCAAGACAGCGTCACACCGGAGGCTGGTGGCCGTGGCCCGTGATCATGCAGTGTTTCACACGTCTGGCTGCCGCCACGGCCGGCTGAGAGGCGATCCCCGCTATGACTTTATGATGCCTCGGCGCCGCACGCGGATGAGTGATGGCGGCTTGTGCGTTACCTTCGGCCCGTGAAAGGATGGATCCCCTGCTGCGTCGGGCATCGTCGTCTCCGCAAACCGGAACGATGGTGGCGTCCAACGACATGATGAGGACCGATCGTGTCAAGACGTACATACCCTTGCATCGGCTTCCCCGCTACCAAGACTGACCCCGGATTCCTTGCCTTGTCGTTCCCGACTTTTGGTTATTGGCACACGGCCGGCCACACCATCAGTCATGTACACACGTGTGAGCTCGCACATGATAAGCCGGAAGTCTAGACGGTGAGGATCGATGGGTAACGCTTTGGATTGGATGCCTCGAGTATGGGTATGTCCTATGTCTTAGCCCCTCGTCGACGCCCAACCGCAGACGCCTCGCCAGATAAATTTAGGCTGCCGAGGCAAACAAAGAAAAAGTCGCGCCGTGCCGCTGCGGGCGGGGCTGAGAAGAAAAAGGAAAGGAGAGGCCATGCCGTGCGTGGTTACATAGGTTCCCTAGTGCTTACCACAACATGCCGTGACGTTGGTCCTTCATTGGGTCATCTGTCATGGCACCTTCAGCTGCTCGTTCGCTCCCGGATCCCGCTGCAGCCACCGACAGGTTGGCTCTCTACTTGGGGCAAGGTGCAAGGGAGCTTACGCCCAGCTAACATGTCGTTTTGCCTCCCCTCACGTCTATAATATTAGAATCTCCCCGAACGGCCCGTTTGCTGTACTAGCTGCCGGGTCCTCTCTCTCCTTGCCCGGCTCATCAACATGTTGCCCAGCTACATCTTCCTTTTGCCGCTGCTCCTGAAAGGGGGAACGGTTCTCGCCGCTCGTCCCAGCGACCAATCCGTCTGTGACTTCCATGCCACCAAGCGCTTTGGTGAGAACAACAGGACGACGCAACTGCTTCTGATACAGCACATCGTGGCTTACGCCTACGCTGGCGGTAGTACACTCCCAGAGGCCGACAAAAACAGCAGCACCGGCATCTTCAACCCCGGAAGGTTCAACGGTCGTGACGTGTTCCTCCGGTCGTACTTCAACGGATCCAGTATGGCAGCCTTCACCTCAATTCTGCGACGCTTCCAGACTGACGACGTTGGGCAGAGGCAACCACAAACCTCAATAACCAGGCTGTGCAGGTCAACTGGCTGGATGGAGGCGGAACCGAGCCGCTGATTGCCTTCTTGAACGGCTCTACCGCGACTGCAGAGGTAAAGGCCGACACCAATCAATAGTAAGTTGTCCCTTGATGCTACTCTGACCCTATGTGGTCGCTTATCGTCTCTGCCAGCACCTTGTTCACCCACTGGTATGTTGCCTTTGGCAGGATCTACGGCTGCACCCACGCCGATAAGTTCCTCGACAAGAGCTTCATCCCCTTGACTCCAGCCTACGTGCACAAGTACATGGACCTCGACCAAACCCTCATCGGATACTTCATCGAACAGCTAATCGCCGCGAGCAAGCACTATGGCTTCTCGGAGACCGAGGCCGCGACCCTCTCCACCCGCATGAATGATAAATACAATAATCGATGCTCGCCGCCCGCCGACGGTCAGCTGTACTCCATCTGCCTCGCCAAGGACTGCCCTCTTGCCTTTCCCAGCCCCGTATGCGATCCGTACCCAAACGTGCAACCGTACGGCGTCGATAACGCGGGGGATCCAAGCGGCACGGAGAAGCCGGTGCTGCCGACAACACCGGAATCGTCAGGGGCCGCCTCGGCCACGGGGACCGGCGTATCGTCTGCCGGCCTCTCCAGTGGTGCTATAGCGGGCATCAGCATCGGCGGGGCGGTTGTTGTCCTGATGGCGGCCGGCATGTTCTTGTTCTTCCGACGCCAGCAAAAGGCCAAGACTGACAGCGTGCCTGCTGTCAGCCAGACCGATGGCAGGGCTTCTCAGCCGTTTCCTCCCCAGTCCTTCTCACCCCACTCCTTTGACCGGGCCAATCTCCACGACAGCTACTACAGCCGCGATACGCGCGACTCATACATGGCGTCCACACCGGGAAGCCCCCCGCCGGCTTGGGCAGCTGTCAAGGTGCCACACGAGCTTGGGACATACAATTCGGGGGCAGCGCCGCCCATGGCATCCCCCTATCATGCGCCGGAGATGCGGCAGATAGCCGAGATGGAGTCTCCCGTTCCGCCGGCTCGGTGGGGGCCACACGATCAAGCTTCCGGGCCGACAAACTAAACCGGGACAAGACTGGTGAGAAGAACCTCGGTGATGCGAGGGGACTCGTGAGCGTCTGCGTCGCCGTCTTGACGCCGGCGGAGTGTCGAAGCCGTGAGATTCGGCGACACCGACCACGCAGCATTGGTCGTCACTGCGGCACCTGGCCCAAAGTCAGGCCTGGGGATGGAAGGGCTCGAACTTTTGCCGATTGGGGACCACGGCGGACAACGTCACCTCTCCCCTCTCCCGCCAAGGGTCCCTCGTCGGAAGGGTCCAAGTCTCGGGTCTGGGGGCCAGCATTTTCCGGAGCCACGAACCCAGTACGAGCAGGATTATCGTGGAAATCTCGGACAGCCTGCCATCGAGCCATGCCTACCTTTGAATACCTTGAATGTCATCCTCATCGTCGACAGACGGAATCAAAGCGATCTTGCCGACCCATACCACCTGGCAGAACCGCATGGGGTCAGCTGCGACGCCTCGCCACTCCTTGCAGCCACTGGCGTGCAGTTTCGGACCGAAATGATCTTTGAGTGCGCAACGGAAAGAGATATAGTGCTCCTCATTGTGTTCTCAACGTTTACCGGTGCTATGGCGTCCCTCGAGGACATGTAACGGGGTGGGTTAGCTTGGCCTGAGGCGTGGCAGGACGTCCAGGTAGCTGAGGGACATGTCGTTATACCAACCAAACAGCGACATGCTTGCAAGGGACGGCATCCTGCCAGCCGAGCCGGGTCCGCGTCAGGCTAGTCTTTGTCATAAAATGAGATAGCATGTGCGACTTCCTGGCCATGATAGTTAATAGTCACCTCTATTCTCGAATGACGATGACGATAATCTTGGGCAAAATGTGTCATTCTCTTTGACGACCTTTGTCCATGACTGCCATTGAACTTGGATCATCGGTGACCAAGTTAGCCGTCCCATTTCTGTCTTACTCGAATCACCTGGGACTATTTGTGAGCTTGTTCTCGCATGTTCCTTGGATTCAATGCCCAGAAAGAACCAATGTCGTAGTGGATTCTGTCAGACTCATCGCAGGTCATGGCATCATCCTGTTGTGCCTGCCGAAGGCACATGATTGACCTTCCAACACTCTCCGAAACCGCAGCGGTTGAAGCTCATATGGTGGGTGCGCCGCTGGATTGCGGACAACGACACTCAACAGCGGCATCTTTGTTTGCAGACAGTGATGAACAATTGCTGGGATTCGAACCATTAGAACTCTCCATTCTCGGATCCAACTTGCTTTGATAGCTTTAATGGTCGACCCGAGAAACGCCGGCGTCGGTCGCCGGTACGTCCTGGTTCATCAGATTTGCCGCGTATGTACGTCACACAGCTTTCTGAAGCATATGCGTACCCGGAGTAACTGATCAGCCTGAAAGGGAAGAGGCGCAACACGAACGCGAGACGACCGGCTTCGTATGAGAGTAGCGAAGAGGCGAGCCTACAAAGTTACGGCAAGGCCGAGAGCCGGGTCGAATAATGGCTACAAAGTATACAAGGCTTCGACCTTGTCCGTACTAGACTCCTGCTCAACACTGTCCATTTTATGTGTTTGAGTGAATATGCTGATGACGTCGGGATCAAGACACTCGTGGAAGAAATGTGATATTCAGATAAGCCTGCTACGTGTGACCTCGGAACAAAGATGCACTCGATGACATTGATGATCTTGAAAACGCGGTAAATACATGTAGATGAGAAGAGCAGTTGTGCAGGCGCCGTAGACTCGATAGAGGGGACAAATGGGTTGAATGGGTGGGCTAGCGACTCAGCGTATCTGGTGTCTCGCCAGCGTTGATGACAGCTTATCACCGTAACGCATGGAGGAATCCACCCATGGCCCGGAAAAGAGAAAGCTCCCCCGCACTCGGCCTTGGCTCGGTATCCGACATGCCGAGTTCTGAAACTAGGTTGAGATCACCCATGTATGCGCAGGGGCCGCCCTTCCCCTTCCCCATTAGCTTATTTGGTTAAGATATTGGATAAAATTGAGCGGCCCAAAAACAGTATTCAGGGAAGTTCGAGCCTTTGGGCCGCAGAGGGGACTTGTTTATCCGTATATCAGCTGATGATATCTCGCGAGAGACATGAGGTCACAAATGTCCTGGATAGACCTTTGACAATGTAACCGGAAAGAAGCGTACGCTGTGATGCCGCGGCTTGCAGCATTTTAAACACCCACCGACGGATTTACACGTGTTATTATGTGGCTTTGTGAACTGATATGCTCGGCAGCGGTGGGAAACTAAAGGTAACACGCGAATTACCGGTCGCCGTCGCCTTGAGTGTCCGGAACCGGCATGCTCTGAAACCCGTACGGTATCTGTTGTTCCTTGGTGGACGATGATAACCAAGAATTACAATCGGGGTGCCTGAATTTAGCGCTCGACACACCGGCCCGAGCCTTGCGGCCGAGACCATTGACTTGACTTTATTAGACTAGATCCGAGACAATATTGGCTATTTTCACATTGACAGTAAGCTAAACAGCGGCACGACCTTGGAAATCACTGGTACATGTAGAGAGCTAGGCTTTGTTGACAAGGCTAGATGAGGGCGCTATTCCTGACACCTCTCCGCCAAAGCTATTTGCGATGCTTTGGAGCATGAGTCGCATTGAGCCGATTATCAGATTGGTATGAAAGGGGGATCGAAACCTGCCCAACCTCCCTGTCGGGCACGACGCGGTATCTATCCACAATAATCAGGCGTTGAAGTGCAAGTGGATGATGACCAGCCTGTTGCCAACACTGGGGATATCAATTAACGGCTTCCTGTATCTCGACTGAAAGCATGGTGAAATCGCGAGGAACTCAGGCGACGCGTATAGGCAATACTCCTCCAAGTGTGAGTCGCGCCAACGCTATAAAGAACCGCCCTTGAAAGCGATCAACTACTAACTATAGGACTTACATACCAATTGATCTCCTCAGAAACATTGCAATTCCCAGAATCCCCCCTGGAAAACAAACACAATCGCGCTGCAGGTGGCGAAGCAGTCCCTTGGACCTATGTGTAGCTGGCCCCCTTTCTCTCCATCGTGTTATAAAAAGGCTTTGCCTCGTCCATTCTCAGCACGACAATTTCCATCTCGACATCAGAGTTCCCTGCCAGTTTTCCATTGCTCGCTGCATCAATCACCATTCGTCCCTGTCTCACACCTTGATTCCCATTTCAACCGCCCACTCCGGACGAAAAACTCAGCACCGTCGACATGAAGTACGCTTCCGCTACGACGGTCTTCGTGAGCTTTGTTCTTACGGGAACTGCTCTCGCAGACGACTGCACCAAGGCGTGTAACAGCGCCAGAGATGCTTGCTTGGGCAAGCCGGATGCAAACCGCGCCTCCTGCGCCTCCGAATATGCTTCTTGCTTAGGCTTTAACCCTTACGAAAAGGAGCCTTACGTTGAGCCCACTTCTTGCTCCAAGGGCGGGTCTCAGGGCGACCAGTGCCTCCCCGCATGCGAGGACAAGAAGAACAAGTGCCTGACTGCGCCCGGCTCCAACAAGTCGACCTGCTCCTCCGACTACGACACATGCAAGACCTCTTGCTCTGGCAAGACCGATGAAAACAAGGGTGACACGGACGGAAACAAGGGCGCTCAGTGCCTGCCTGCATGTGAGGACAAGAAGAATAAATGCTTGACTACGCCCGGCTCCAACAAGTCTACCTGTTCTTCCGACTTCGAGTCTTGCAAGACATCATGCTCCACCGACGGGAACAAGGGCACGAACGACGGAAATAAGGGCGCCCAGTGCCTGCCTGTATGCGAGGATAAGAAGAACAAGTGCTTGACCACGCCTGGCTCCAATAAGTCGACCTGCTCATCCGATTACGACACATGCAAGACCACCTGCTCTGGAAAGCCCGATGAAAGCAAGGGCGACAAAGACGAATACAAGGGCAACAAAGATGGATATAAGGGTGACAAAGATGAATACAAGGGCGACAAAGATGAGTACAAGGGCGACAAAGATGAATACAAGGGCAATACCGACGGAGCCAAGGGAAGCAAATGCATCCCCGCATGCGAGGAAGCGAAAACCAAGTGCATGGCCGCGCCCGGATCCAACAAGTCGACCTGCGACTCCGACTGCGAGTCTTGCAAGACCCTATGCTCTAGCAACACCATCGGACCCAACATCGACGGCCAGCCTCCTGTCTATGTAGCTGCAGGAGGCAAGGTTCAGCCACTGATGGCCTTCCTCGCTATTGTGGCGATGGCTTTATTCTGAACCTCTTTGGATGACCAATATGGAAAGAAATAGCCTCGAAGCAATATTTGTACGAATTTCGCCATATATATAACTCTGAATCAAACATGTCACATTTGCAGTTAATGCTCTGGCTCTATACTGATTACTTGGCAACAACCACGCTCCACTACCCAAGGGGCCATTTCATGTCTGTCAGCACGCCTATACCGCCTTGTGTTGGACGGAACAGAGAGCATAATACCTACCAGAAACCTCAATCTTGGCGGTGTCCCTATTTTACCTGGTAGAGCCGTGTATGTGTGTTCGATACCTTTCAACCCCGTAATATCAGCAGTACTACAAGGTTTTCTCCGCCGTGAATGTTTTACCAACTTGATCGAGATGACTGGCAAACGTGGCCTAATGAACTCCCCGCTCCCTTGATAGTGAATACCTAATTGATGACGCGGAGCAGCCAGACGAGGCTAGTATGATGCCGTCAGCAGGATGGAGGCCTATTGTCTCTCGCTGAGGGTGCCCCTCCTTTGCCTGGTGTAGTGTGGCAGACATCGTCTCCTACGGATTGCATCGTCACCTTTTCATTGCGCATCCACCAGATGCCAACTTGACAGCAACTTGGCAACCTTGCCTCGAAGCAGAATGGCTACCGGCAACCTCAAATTCCGCACTGCAACACCAGACGATGCGGGGCAGCTCCAGCAACTCGTGCAATCAGCCTTTCGTGCCAAGGACAGCAGACAAGATTGGACGGGCGATACGGAGCTCGCGTCACATTTCCGGGTTGAGCCGGAAGAAGTGCTGGCCAAGATTGCCAACCCAGATATTGTCACTCTCTTGGCCTTGGATAACAACAAGAACCATGTTCTCGTGGCCTCCATCGAAGTCTCCAAGCGCGGTGCCGACTGCGGCCGCCTTTCCGTCATTGCAGTGAACGAGCGTTACCAGCGCCTGGGTGTTGGGCGTCAGGTTCTTGCCTACGCCGAAGACTACTGTCGACGGACCTGGGGCGTCAAAAAGTTCTCACTGAACGCCCTTTCAACGCGCAAAGCACTTATTGAGTGGTACATTCGCCGTGGCTATCGGAAGACGGGTGAGACGACGCCATTTCCGCGCGAGAGATTCAGCAAGTTGGCGTTGCCCGTCGACATGTGTTTTGTCGAGATGGAGAAGCACTTTGGCGAGGTTCCCATATCTCATGAGCAAGCATAAGCCTATACAGCAGGGACTGTGCAGAATATTGCTCGAGCTGGAGAGGCGTCAGCCGCGAGGTTGAAGGATGCGATTTACTGATTCCTTGGCATCTCGTGTGGCTGAGTTTGGCGGTCCTGGTTTGGCATGTAGTCTTGGGCGCTCTTTCGCTTGTCTCGCTGGGTTCGACACACGACTATTTATGAGTCTCCCACATTAGTTTGTTACTGCTCGTGGAGATGAGTCGGACAGCACCTCGCTAGCAGAGGCGACGCAAGGAAGGGCCGTGCTGCCGGGTCAGAGCCGTACATGTCCAGCCATTTCCATGCTTTCAAGCTGTACAGCCCAATGATTTCGACTGGTTTGTGAAACCACTCTAGAGTAGCGAGTTGGCTCGTCAAAAGACTAGCCGATGGTGAGCTGTAAATGAAGATAAAGCCGTTTTACTTCCTACATGTAGCTAATCTTGGAGTGAAGCCCGGGGGCCTCCGTTAATCGTTGGCCAGCTGCCTGTTCGCCTACCAAACGTTTCAGCAAGCAAAGCTCCTCTGTAAACCGCCTTGACCGTCTTCTGTGGCTTTCTCTTGCGGGCGTGCCTTTTACTCGCCATCGATCTTGGTCGCCATGGGAACTTGTGCCCTCAAGCTTGTGCCCCGAGCTATAGAGAGGGAAAAGGGGGCACTCTACAAGAGGGCAACAAAGCTTATGGCTTGTCTTTGAGCAGGCTCTGGAGCTGTGGCAGACGGTTTGACACTTGAGTAAGATTGAAGAGTAGGATCATATAACATTTCGTCGTAAATCTATGGTAGAGTAAAGAGTCGTAAATCTATGCTACAATAAGGTGTTAAGCAGATACATGGCCTGTAAGAGCCCTGACACAATTAAAGCATAGAGTGAAGGGTGATCATGGCAAGCAGTGCTAATATGAGACCGGAAAGGCGACCAGGCCTGGGCGCGGCAGAGGAAGGTCCGTAATTGGGCTTCTTGCCGCCGTCACCACCCTGTCCGCTGCCGCCACCGCCACCGCCACCGCTTCCTCCGCCGTCGTCAATCCTCGGCCCGTAGTCGGTGAGGACTGGTGCAGGCGGCGGTGTCAGTTCACGTCCGCCATTGGCTGGCACTGGATCCTTGCGTTCAACCGTAGGCAACACGTTGTCGCCGGTGGGAGGCGAGAGGTTGATCTGGTCCACTTCGATCTTCAAGCTGGCCACGGAGCGGAGATCGATTCTCTCACCGCTGGGCTAAAGTACGAGGCGTTAGCTCTGCTCTTATCGCTTCTATACACACGAGGCTTGGGTGGATTGCAGCCTACCTTGGTGATGATAACGTGAATGTTGTTAATGAAGTCCGGGGAGGTGCCGTTTGTTGGTTGTTTGGCAAAATTCCGAATGGCTGGGTTGAGCCAAATAGCACCGTAGACCATACCCCAGGCGGGCTGGGCCATAACAGCGATGTTGCCGGAATAGAAGTTGCCGACGTAGGCGTGGATGATGCAGGGCCGCTCAACATGCTCGGCGTCGAGCTGAATCTGGGCGTAATGGTGCTCGCCGTTATTGTCGTCGGTGCTGTCGGGGCTGTCGCCCGAGAAGGGGTCGCCTGGGCTGGTGGTGTTGCTCGGACGGGAACCATTGGGCCTGTTGGTTGGAAAAGGGCTGTTGGGGTTGCTGGTCGGACGGGAACCATCGACACCATTGCCTTGATCATCCGTTTCGTCACTCGGACGAGGAGCATTGGGGTTGCTACTTGAGGGCGGAACGCCCGGAAAGGTGCCGTTGATTCCCGGGCGAGGAATACCGCTGGGTCGAGGACCGACAGGCACCCTGCTGGGTTGAGGGCTCTCAGGGTTCCCACTCGGACGGGTGCTGTCAGGAATGCCACTGGGACGAGCACTGGCAGGGCCCCCGGTGGTACGAGGGCCATTAGGTTTGCTGCTTGAACGGGGGCCGGTCGAATCGGGGCGTTTGGACGAGTCGAGTTTTTCGATCATTTTCCAGGCGTCGGCCATCATCTGTTTCTCAGACTTGTCACCCTCCAAGCCTTCATACGAGTATCCAAAAGTTCGAATCGACGCCACCGTCTTGGGGGTATGGACTGCCCCGCCTTGACCGTGAAACGGCTTGAGAGGCGAGTCCGGTCCGATCTTGTCTCCTCTGGGCGTCGTGAACCGAGCGCCTCCAGGGTACGAGTCCTTGAGGTTGGCCTCCTCGGGTTTAATGGCCTGCCAGTAGGCCCACAGGCGGTCCACGTTGGCGTGGTGCAGCATGCTGGAACATTTCAGTCAGCTCGGAGCCGCGGTGCCTCGAGAATAATGACTCACAAGAGGGGTTCGAAGCCGGACACACGCGAGTTGAGCATGTCTGCGCCACAGGCAGCCGTGACATGGATGGTGTTGTGGATTTGCTCGAGGCTGGAACCCCGACCCCCCGTTGAGGCAAACTGGGCATAGGTTTCAGAGGTGGTAAAGACGTGGTACTGGAACTGATTAGCCCGAGTCTGCAAGCGCTCGATCAGCAGCCTCCCAAAGACTTACCAGAGCTTTCTTCAAGCTTTGTTGCCGGTCCAGAGCGCTGTTGGCGGAATCAGGATAACTTTGCTGGCTGGAGGCGCCGGAGGCGCCAGAGGCGCATCGGTAAGTTCCCTTTGCTTTATTGGCCTCGGGTCGCATTTCGTTTAGGTCGCCATACTGGCCTTCAAGAGCCTCCTGTGGATAGGGGTACGAAAACAGTGGGTTCTTGATCGTCTTTTTCTCGCCCTCTGCAGTGAAGACAGTGACGTCCTTCGAGACCGTGGCATTGGGAACGGCCTGGGACATTGCCCAATCCCAGTACGGGGCTCTGAGCGTCGTGGCCGCTTCTGTGTATTCCTTGCGGCGATCCTCGGGGTATTTGGCGGCAATCTGCATCGCATGTCCGACGAGGGTTTGCTGAAACACCATCAGTTTGATCCGTTCTCATTTTCAAGTCGCTGGGACGGCCTACCTCGTAGAGAACTACGTATGGTCGATGCCAGGGGAGGAATACGGATTCCTGCAAACGTCAGCCAGTGCTTGGTCTCTAGTGAATAATGTCGGGCATGTTTACGCCATGGGGACAGTAGCCTTTCCAGCCATCCTGATTCTCTCCGGGGCCGGTGCCGTTCCACTCAATAAAGGGATATCCGTGGATACCTGTGCTGCGTGAGCAACCAACATGGGCGCGAGGTGCTCGGAGCAAGGCATCGTACCAGCAATCTGAAAGAATGATAGGGCGTCTGAAGATTGAACCTCGTACATGGCAGTGAGCGATTGCACATACAGGTCCCTGGGCAGACACACACGAGTTAGGCAGACTGAGGCTTGGGCAACGGTGAGACCGAGGCATACCACTGGGGACCGGCCTCCGAGGCGAGGTCCTCGATGTTGCGGCGGATAGGAACAGCCCCATTCTGAACCGGAACGCCGACGATGGCAACTGGATCCTGAGCGAAAACGAGAGACGCCGACCCGAGAGCCAGAACGGAAACGATAGTCTTGGACAGCATAATGAGTGGCTGCGAAGCGTCTCTGGCTCCTCGAACGTCACAAGGCTGGAACATGGAGCCGGTGGGCGTTATATACCGAGTGCCCAAACGGGGGAACAGGAACAGTACCCATTGATTCATATGCCGGCGCCTCTCGACAGTTGGTAGCCGCAGCACAGCAAAGGGCTGTGCAAGGCGGCCGGCCGCATCCTGCAATCAAAGGGTGCCTGGGGACTACAAGAGGCGCAAGAGCATGGATCCTAGCAAGCCAGCAAAGGCAAAACCTATCTGATGTGGCACTTCTGGGGAGTGAAAAGGGCCCCGCAGATGGACGTTTACTCGTCCGACCGAGTCAGCCGCCGGCCATGCGGACTCGTGGAGCAAACGAAGACATCTCGAACTTACGTCCCTTGGCACAGAACATGACATGGCGATCCGGACAGGGCGAGATGGCCGGGCGTCTTGCCAAATACAGGCATTCGGAGCTTTGAAACAGCGGGCTGGTGGAGCCCCTGGGCACCCGCATGAGCATTGAATCGGGAGACCGACGACGCCGACTTTTGGTAGGCGATTCAAGTCGGACCGACGGAGATTCATCTTTACGTAAGAGTCGACGGACGTGTTGGCTGGAATAACGATCAGTCGGTTACAGTTGGGGGTTCTAGCTTTTGTAGATTTGCAATGGTTCGTATCGGATTTCGAAGCCGTAAAGAAGATTTGCTGCCTCTTCAACCCCATGCCTTGCAACGTCATTTCCTCACCATACTCGCCATAGATCTCAGACTCCAGAGTTGGTGGGCAGAGTCACGTCGCCTCCTCCTCAGGCGGCCTCTGACAGCTCCACTCCAGGGGCAAGCTGAAGCACCCTAAGCCAGCTCCGCCACCACCGCGCCCCGAAACAGCGCAAGAGGAGGCCGTGCGAGTCTTTCAGAACTCCCATCTATGGTGGCCTCAACTGCGTCTGGCGGCTACAAGGCGCATGATGGGGCAGGACGGCTTGATGCACGGCACCTGGAAGCTCTGCCGCTGAGATGCTCCGACAAGTCCGCATGCATTAAGCAAGACCGACAACATGGCGAAGCGCGCAGCTGAGAGAGCATTAAAGTCTTTGGAGAGAGGCCACGCCGGGAAATAGCTCGGAAGCAGCTGATCGACAGGCCCCGCCAACACAAGCTCACATGGCCTGGCTGAGCCCATGGATCGCCTTCTCCGGTCCTTGGTCTTCCTTGACCAAGAGCGGAGACGAGAGTCGTCGCTCATGTCGGCCCGTTGCCGGGACAGGCTTTCAAGCGGCAGCGGCGATCTGAGTTACGCTTTGCCGAGATCGCCCAGGAGAATCGACTGCGAGGAGCCAGCCACAATGTCGGGTGAGAAGAGCCTTCTGAGGCGGCGCGGCAAGTCTCGAGCATTGTGTACGAAACATTTGCTCACTTTGCCTCCTTGTCATCAATGTCATTACCTAAATGGAATACCAGGATGCTGCTGCGCCTTGGGCACCTACATGCTCCTGTGCCGTATCCAGCATCCCTAATTTCCGGAATACACACTTATTGCCTAGGGTGCGCGGCCAAGATATTTCCTGCTGGCTAGAGCGTGTGGTCTGCGCATACCAGCCTACGTCGTGGGCATTATTCTACTCGACGCCGCCATAGTCGATGATATCTAGGTCGGAGATGCAACGACAGGGAGCCGAGGCGACCACGTCGGATCTGGTTGCAAAACGAAGGGAATGGAGACCCAGGGGGTCGTTTCCTGCCCCCTCTGTGTACAGCCTCGGCGACAATGGGGCGTCGGTTGCCTGACGAGGCGTTTTGCGTCCCTCAGCCAAAGGTCATGATTCTGCCCTGGAGCCTTCGATGCAATGTGGCCTAGCTGACGGAGTAGCGTCTTACGGCGGCGCGATGCTTGTAGTCGAGGCTTGCCAAGCGTTGAGAACTTGGCCTCTGCTCCCGGCTCGTCAACGGCTTATTTTACGCAACACAGGCCCCAGATGCTCGGCACTCCAGCCGCAGGGCCTTTTACTCAGGGGCAGCATAGGCTCAATCGCGCGTCCTCGGCCTTCTGCTGTCGGGCTTTGATTCACAGAAAATGCACCTCTTCCGGACCTCAGTCGCACTCTGTTTCCTGCGAAGCTTCAATTTCACTGAATCATACATGCACCTTGAGCAACAAGGCACAGCACTCTCTTCTCATCAAAGGTGTTCTGGTTGCCGCCATCTTTGTTTTACTTTTTACGCATGTCGTGTCCAGCTTTGCCGCGAGTCCTGCTTGGCTCATAAGCGGCCTTCATGACGGCAGCTCCCTCACGGTTAGAATATAGTATCACCAATGTCACACACATTCATTGTCTTGCTTCTAAACATACCGAATCCAGCTTTCCATTCCTCTTCCATTAAACCCTGCGCAGCATGGTACCTTATTTCCGACCATCTGCTTTCGCACTATGCCATGGACTCCCCACGACGAAACTTCTATTCTATCCTACTGAGAAGTAGGTGGAAAGGCTATAGGGATACTATGTCGGCTACGATGAATACGACTATGAGCTTCATCGACCAAATCATAGCATAAGATTACGGGGGCATCTGGGTCTCTCCGTCCGTACCCCTGCACATAGTCCATTGACCCAACCATGGGCGATTCCAACTTTCGTGATTTGGGATGACTCGCTCGATGGTTTCGCAAAATTCTTGGCGCGCTTCCATTGGTGTCGCGGGCCCTTTTATCTTCGTCCACGGAAATAAGGCGGGCAACAATTCGGACCAGAGGGGCATACTCCAACTAGTCATGCCATTGACGATGATTGGTCATGGGAGGCTCCCTCGGACCCCGACATCAAAGATGCCCCTGAAATGCAGCGTACCGAGTCGCCACCGAGGACCAGAGCTCGTCGACGCAGCTTCTTATGCTACTCAGTGAGAACACTGCCGAGCGCACTCCCGCCGCGAAGACTTGAGCGGCAGGGCATGAAGACTTGGCACAATTACTCGACGATGTTGTCAAGAGACTGGACCCCAAGATTTTCGTCGAGTTCTGCTAATATAGGCGTGGGGAATGTGCGTATATAAGCTATACGGTATCGGCGATATGCTTGACTAGCTATTTACACACCTTTCCCACTTTCAGTCTGATCTTTAGGCAGGGTGGTCTACTGGTAAGTCAAGGCCCTCTAATGCCTTGCCGCCGGTGGATCCCATATTCTACCCTCGCCGCCTGACAGATACCCCCAAATAACATATAACTTATCCTGGGCTTTGCCGTCGTCGCGGCCCACGTTGATATCAGTCGTCGACCCGATATAGCCGTGATACTCCTTATTAAGGAAGCCTTCACTGCCTTCGGTTCCGCGAAAGAGCGCCAATCGTCGGATTTTCTGCGTCGCCCCTGGATCCTTTTTGCACGTAAGGTAGCGGTACTTGCCTCCTGCGCCACTTGCTAAGTCGTTAGACCCGGAAATTGCGCTATCTTGAACCGTGACTTCGAAAGAGGAGCAAGCTTCGTCACGATTTGTGGTATACTTGGGAATAATCCAAACAGAGCTGGCAGGGTTTATTAGCTTCTAAGGGATTAAAGGGTACCGGCTTATTGTAACTTACTCTCCCCCGAAATCGTGATTGATTTCTTCACTGAGGCCTTGGGCCTCAAGGAGCCGGTTTGGCGGTGGATTCTTACTATATACCACCTATTTATACCGTTAGTAAGGGGTGTATATACCTATAAGAGGAGGATACACTTACATCCACGCCAGATACATAGGGCTTCAGGTAGGCTTCGTACGGATCATAGAACTCTCTCTTGAATTTCGTTAAGAGCTCTTTTCCTGCCTTCCGCGCATCGCTCGGGTCGGCGGCGATTTTGTCAACCTAAAATTATATATTAGTACTTTATTTCGGTATAATTTCGGGGAGCCTGGACATGCCCATTTCCTGCTCTCCTCTTCCATTTCAACACTGGCAAACTCAATTTCAGTTTTGAGGTCCCCGTCCAGTTCGACTAAAATAGGCGTTAGCAGTTAAACCATCTATAGTTGGGTGTTTAGCTTGAGTGCTAGGTATCTTACAACGCTGTAGAGCTTGCGCCATTTCCGAAACCTTTACAAGTTCCCTCAAGACTATAGAAGACTAAAGTTAGGTATTAGTTTAGATGTTTGCGTGAGAAGGGGGTATAGTCCTAAAGTTATATTCCATACCACTCTAGTTGCGGTGCGGTAGTCGAGTATCTTCTGGCTCGCGGGGAAGTTTTGAGCATTGGGATACTCTTCGAGAAAAGGTCTAGCAAACCGGTTAGTGAAATTTTCATAGCATATTGCCTCTCATTTCACTTACCGATATTGATAATCGTGCTGGCAGCCATTCTCAATGAACTGGTCGGACCACTGTTTAACCTGCCGGAACGAGCCCTCGGTAGAAGCCGCAGAAATTTTCTCGGGCGCTCCTGAATCTCCCATCACTTTACCCAAGTCGCCTTGGTAGAAGAGCGATACCTCGACGTCGGCATTTTTGTTGACCTGCTCCATGCCGTACTTTACGTCTGCGCTTAGGTCGCCCGTGACTCCCCAAAACTTCAACGAAGCCTCGGCGCTATCGACTTGAATTAGGGCGGCGTATCTTGTCTAAAGGCGTAAAACTCACTGTGCTTTGAGATCAGTCTTACTGAGCGATCCTTTGGATTGGAAGGACACTCGAGCAATCATCTTCCCACCCTTGTGGAAGCCTGAAATATTATTAGTTTTTATTTAATTAGATAGTGGTTGGATCTTACCGCGGATCCAACGGTCGCCAAAATCCCCATTGAAACTTTCACTCTTATAGTTGTCGGTATTAAATTGGAACCCGGTCTGGAACTGCTGCTGTCGCTCAATATCGATGATAGCCACATATGTCAAGGTGTCCTTGGATATCTAAGAAATAGGAATTAGCATAATATTAATCCGTTTGAAATAGAATACTTGCCTGTGTGTGATCGAGATAGTGGCCTGAAATAGATGCACTTTGACCCCAGCCGGACACGGTCGCAGAAGCGCTGATATCAAGAGTCTTTAAATACGAACTTTAATATTTTCGTTAGTTTATAACTCGTTCTATGCTCGTTAAATTTGGGCCTTACTCGTATGACTCTGTGAGCTTAGAGTACGCCTTTAGAGTGCCAGCACAGTCAGGTTGATCGGCAGCCCGAGCACTGATGTGTTTCTCGGTCGCATTCTGGCCCTGTTCCGGTACCTGAACAGTCCCGTTGTTGTCTGTGTCTTCCTCATCAAGCAGTTCGTCGAGCTCGTTTGGGTCAGGTGGGGTGAAATATGATGTTGAATCTATATCGGTCAAGTTTGCACTAGGTTTCGTAAATTGGAAAGCCACGGTTTGGTTGGTCATGTTTCCGGGTGCCGTAGCATCTATTGGTACGGTTTGGTTACCCGTGCCCTGTTCAGGTGCCGCAGGTTCATCCCGTTTTGCCTTGTTGGAGGGTGCGGTGACGGCCCCAGGCTTCAGTCCTTTACCCAAAAAAGTGTTATAACTAGTTTTCAGTTAGAATCATGTTAGGCTTCCGAGAATGAGGTTAATGGGGGTCGCGTACGCTTGTCCAACATTCAACAAACCGTTACCTTCGACGTTCTTGTCGTCGGGCTTGGCCTCGGCATTGGCTTGTACGCTGTTGCCCTTGCCCGTTTCGGCAGAACCACCTTTGTCCTTTCCAGCAGAGCCACCCTTGAGTGTACAGCTGGGGTCGTCTCTCTTGCAGTGCTTCTTGCAAGTCGTGTCCTCGGGCAGTGTCTCCTGTCCACGGGGCTTACGGCGCTCCATGAGGGGAAAGCTGCCCTTCCAGCCGACCGGACCTCCGTTTTCTTTCATGAATGCAGTGGCGCTATCCTTGGTCGACTGGCCCGCAGGAGGCTTGAGAGGCTTCCATTCGGGCTTTTCCCAGAAAGTGCTGTCGTCTGGAAAGGGGGCAAGCTGGGGCACGTTGAGACTTGCCGCATATTGCTCAAAAGTTTCATCGTATTTGGGATTCTTAACAAATGATGGGTGAGCAGCAATTTTGTCCAACTGGATGTCACCAGGGGCGTTGTGGCCTGGGGGCAGCCAGCCCTTGATCTGGGCCCAGCGGATGCCTCCTAGACACGAGACTTCAGCCTCTTGAGGGATTGGATTGGCTTCCCCAAGAGAGCTTTCCGCGTCGATACAGTTTGGCGTTGCGTGAATGAGGTGCACGTACCCCTTGTTGTCTCGGGCAAACTTATTTGCGACGGAAAACAAGGTCGAGGTCGAGACGTAGGCGGTGCTTACGAGGCCGCTGCCGTCCACGTCGCAATACGGCCCATCAATGTGCTCTAAGAGGCTGTAAGGATCGTGGCTTCGCGTATTGATATCGAGCTGTGCCGGAATGCCCCCTGCGGCCTCGAGCAATTCGGGCAAGGATCCGCCCCCACGGACGATGAATTTAATGGGTGCTTTGCCTGGCTGCTCTGTCGGGGCAGAGTGACTGTTGCTCGGCCATAAGAGCAGACTGAGCGCAGCCGACAGAAACGGGGCAAGCCCGTGGCTGAACATGATGGATGGATGAAGCTGAACGATTGACTGTGAGACGCCAGGAGTAACGAATGTGATGTAGGTGTTGATGATAGCGATGGTTAGATTCATCTTACACTCGCTGGCGAGGACTGGGTGAGATATATACTCAGGAACGAGTACTCCGCGGCGATGTCTAGATTCGTCTGGATACACGGCTTCGTGCTGTCAACCCTGGTATGATTCGATAATCATAACCTGCTCGAGTAATTGCATGATTCGATCACACTTGTCAGGGCTGTCAATTCACTCAACCTAAAAGGCCACTCATGCAGCCATTGCCAAGATCAATGCTTGGTAGCTCGTCTGAAACAACCATCCGGGCCAAGCCATTGAAGCTGCCTGGGGTTCTTCGATAAAATAGATGCAGCCGTTGCCAAGGTCAATGCCCGGTCGCTCATCTCGAAAACCATCCGGGTCAAGCCATTAATGCTGCTCTTTCACTGAAATACGTCGAGTCACCTTGATTCAGCACCACCACCGCGGCCATAGTGTGGCTTATTGTCAGATCAGGTCCCGTCAAGTGAAGAGCCAAGGATCATGTGTAGTCATATGCCTAATATATTTGCATAGTAATCCTACATATAGCTATAATCTCTTACTATAACCCCCTATAAAGTCTATCCCGCTTGCCGAGTAAGACCCTGTCTAGTCTTTTACTAGCACTTATTCCAATTTATCAAACGGTTTGCGTAGACCGTGAAAAGATGACGTCGATTTTAATACTAAGGAACGCGCGTCGAGAGCCGGATCTGTCACGATTTAACGCGCCGCGAAATAATACTATATACAGAGGCCTTGTTTCTAGCCAAGCTCTGTGAGAAGCTCATGGCCATTTCGTGCAGTTCCTGAATCGGACCAGTGACACCGTCAGGGAAATTTTCTCGATGTTAAGCTTCACCTTTTAGAACCAGCAAATGACCTCGGCATTCGACGGCATGATACGCATGTCCTCTATGCTTAACACGCTCTTCTTTAATACGCTGGTAAAGTATTCTGGGGATTTTCGATTACCGCAGGCTAAACGATCCTTGTCGTCGGATATGGCAGACTTGTAGGTCATCAGGTTGCCCTGTGTCCCGTCAGCCTGTGCATGATCAGTGCAGGGGGGGGGGGGGGGGTTCATTCCGTACCAGACGGTTAAACTCACCTTGTATAACGTATCGGAGATAATGACGGTTCCGTCATGGCTAAGTCGCTGGACCACCCGTGCCACCGAGGCTTCAAAAACGAACGGCAAAAAGTGAGTATAGACCCCACGTATAACAGCCAGGTCGTACGGCACTGGCGGGTCGGGAAGTGGATCGACATTCTGTCCATTGCACAGATATAGATTGACCCGGCTCTCGAGGTCTGCGCATACGTTATCGGCGCAGTAGTTGAATTGAGACTCGCTGACATTGATACAGTCGATGCGATGACAGTCAGGAAAGAGTGCGGCCATGTGCATGGTGATGTAGCCCCAGCCGCAACCCAAATCTAAGATGAGGTTGGTTTGCGATCGTCGTCTGGGCACTAGTAGCCCAGCAAGCTCTAGCTGTTTGTCGAAATGGAGAAACTCGGATGGGCCAACCGGTCCCGGCGTAGGGCCGTCGGCCATTTCTGCCTCACCAAACAGGCCGAATTGGAAGCTGAGATTCTCGCCCAGAGCCTTGTGCCACATCTCCGCCGGATCATGGTATGTATAGGCGACTTTGCTCTGGTACGGCTCAGAACGGTCTGTTTTGATCAAATGGATCCTAGGTGCGGACTGCATCATGACAGGTACACGGTCTGAATCTCTGAAACTCGGGGTATTTGTTGGGTAAATAGGGGCGTCTGAAGTTCCAAAGTCGTGTCACTGAGCGAGGGTCGTTTTACGAGGCGCGAAATGACTGGCTTTTATTCCTTGGCTGATAGTTTTGGTTGCTTACTTACGACCATGTCTTCATCCTTCAACCTTGGATATCGTACAGCCACCTTGTCACGAGACAGTATAATAATTCCCTGTACGCCTAACCAGCATGCACCTATCGTTACTAGAGTCACGGGGGTCGTTGAGGTCGTAGAAACGGACATCCGCCGGCGGGCGAGGACACCATTACCGCCACTAGTTAGTGTCTGTCCAACGGGGCATCACATGGCCGCCGTGCCGTGTTTGAAGAAACGTAGGCCCGATGCAACAAATGTGATGCTACGGTCACTCGCTCGTGCAGGAAGAAGTGTAAAGGTTCGGGTCTCATGCCGGGCAAAAACCCAACCACTCCGCAGCAAGGGCGAGAGAATAGGATGAACAATTTATTTTAAATCGTACAAGTCCGCGGAAGCTGCTGGCTAATCGATAGATGTACTGTAAATTGGAAATCTGGCAATGTCGCTGTTCCAGCGGACGACGACGGGGGAGAACAATTGCGACCCATAGGCTGCAACGTGTAAGAAGGCTGCGCGTGCTGAGAACAATGCCTTGAGGAACAAAGGACTTGTTGACGCGCGAGCGAGAAAATAGCCTTGGAATTCTTCACCGGGATTGTACGAGATGGCCTGTGGTTGATTGCCGTCATTGGTCGTTGCCGCCTCTTTCCCCCAGTCATGTGTTTAGCTCTCATTGGTTGTGAGAGATTCGCGTCGAGTCTAGACCTTGACTAGAGGTCACGTTTTTGCTCAAGTCGTCGCATGACCAGGGGTTCATGCCGGGGCAGCCTCGGCCCCCTCCTCATTTGTTGCTGCCGTCTTTCCTCTTGCCCCTGGCCAATGCCACCTCGTTCCTCGAGGCTTCTTTGCGCAAGCCCCGAGCGACGAGCCTTCCCCTCGTACCTTTTAGTCCGAAGAGCAAGAGGGTCAGCCATACACACACACCCCTTATGAACTGCAAGCTACATGTTATATGCTAAGGGGCAAAGCTACAAGGCGTGCTGCTACGTGGCCGCAGGTCCCAGGGGTCCTTGCGTTGCTCTCCCACCATGGCCCGAAGCTTGGAAGGTGTTGACGATATCTCGCTGGCCTAAAAATCCAATAACGTTGAACCGAGGAAAGGTCCAGCATATGGCGGGCCCAGTAATAACTTGTCAAGAACAATTTCGCCACAGCAAAAGACGTAGCCGCCTGCTACAGTGGGTTAGCTTCATGGTATTGCACCCGCTACTCGGGAATAGCTATCTCGGCTAGCCACGCAATTCTCATCCTCACTGGCTAACGTGAGCTTACAGATATGGGAAAAGGGTCTTTTGATTGTCAGCTAGAGTGTATCAGAGCCCTTTCCAGGCGACGAGGATGAGTTGAAATGAAATAAGTAGTTGGACTTGGACTTTCCTATGTAGGTAATCGCCGCTTACGGAACCGTGAGGCCGGAGACCTCTCGGCGAAACGACATCAGACAGATGAAACCTCTCTCCAGTGGATACTTTAGCCACGACTCATAACCTCCTCGCTCGCCACATCGGGTCGTCAACCTCTGATAAGCCCCAATCCAATCTCACTCACCCAATATATTCACATGGCTGAAGCCGAGTTCGTCCTCCGGCCAGGGACCGTGTTCAACCTTCCCGAAGTTGTCGCTCGGCTTCCCGAGGCTTGCCACGACAACTCGGCCTTCCTCCTGGTCCATGGCGCCATCGAGGCGGCCGCGGCCCGGATCACGGAGCAACTCGCCCGACGTACGCGGCAAGCCTGGCGCGACATGCCCGACAGCCATCTAGACGAATCGGTCCTGCGCAACAACGACTCGACCCCCGACTACCAGCAGTACATGGACCAGCGGCTGACCGATGTCTATGGCTGGTGGCTAACCACTCACATCGAGTACGCCGCCGGCATCGACCTTGGCCACCTGTCCAGCCACCCGGACGTTCTGGCCGTCTGCCGCGCCGCCATCCACCCTGGTCAACGACCTCTACTCCTTCCCCAAGGAACTGGACGCCAACGAGGTCATGAACGCCATCGTGATCCTTCTGCGCCGCCAAGGTCTCGACCTCCAGCAGTCCGTCGACAAAGTCGTCGACCTCATCCACCAGGCCAAGCAAGACTTCCATTCCGCGCGCGACCAAATCCTGCGCAGCCATGTGGGACAACGTTCTGACATACGCGTCTACCTGGACGGCATCGCCTACCTCATGACCGGTAATCTGCGCTGGTCCCAGATGTCTACCCGCTATTTCGGGGACCAGCACGACGGCAGCCTCGTCACCAGCGGACCCGTCACTATCACTCCAAAACCGACCGTGCATACGCCGGCACCTTGTCCCGGAGGCTGATGGACCACCTGAAGGTCTACTGTCCTTAACCCCCCTTTACTCGTTCGTTTCTCACCTACCACTTGCGGATTGAGAGGCCGGATTCCTGCTTTCCAGAACGCACGTCGAGTAGTAGTTGGCTTGAAGGCCTACAATCGTACTTGCTGAATGCAGGCAAGAAATTCGAGCTTCGTGATATTAACAAGGCCGTCCCGAATCATCACGTCCGGTGCTTTAGCCCAGTAGTGCTTCGGTGGTTGAAAACCAATAATCTCGCAGCCAGACTCTCGAGCCCGACCCCATGGCGTTGTCGATTTCTTTTAATCACTACATCCCCTGTAGCAAGAAGATTCATACCCAAGGGCTTTATATAAACTTGTCCTTGGCTGTCTTAGTAAAACTCGGCATCTGTTGCGCCTTGTACTCAGCCACATCGCGAAAATTTTAGGATAGGCCCGGTACCACGAGTAAGTGCATCCTACTAAACTAGTCAGAAGTGGGAGCAGCCTTTCGTGCATAATAAAATATGCACACCATGTCGGAAGCTAGATCTAGCGATGTCACACGAAACACGGAGGTTAAGCTAGTTGACACCACGTCACCGCATGAAAAAAAAAACAGTCGATTCCACACCATCTGACGTAGCGCGACTTCATTATCATAATAGGATATAAAGTATATCTAGTCATGTCCCTGCCACTTATATAGCGCATGACAATATTCAGCAGCGGCATAGCTATCAAGTCATGTCCCAGCTATCTATATAACGCATAACGATATTCAGCGGCAGCATAGTTATCTAGTCATGTCTTTATGCGATATATAGGGATTATTACTAGGTAGTTGAGTCATCGTTTGCAAATCAAGAAGATCATAAACAAAGATCTCTAACCCCCTCACTATATGTAACGTGCTTTGTTTTAAAATATGCCCAGATAGGCTTGAGGATACTTGGCTAAGTTGATCTAGGCTTACCCTTTACAAGGACAGACTGGGATCTTCGATCTACGATTGCGGGTCGTCCGTCGACGAGATCGACGGGGAATCGACTGTCGAAAGGCCAAAGGAAGGGTATAAGAACTTCGAACAGCCCAGTGTGATGATCATTCTGAACTAAGCATCTTACAGTTTCGGAGGCTACATCCTTCAGACACACTCAGTTTCGCCCTCACTGTCGATCATACAATCAACATTCGCTTGCAGCACCTTTCTTCCTACCACATTTACCACCAACATGGTTCGCCTTTCAGTTGTCGCTGTCATGGCCTGTATGTTATAAGTCCCGTCCTAACTGCCAGGCCTGGCTAACAGGATGAGCAGTTGCCTCATTCTCTTTCGCACTTCCGCAGAGTCTTACGCCACCCATGTCTAAGGATATAGACCAGGTGGGGAAGGAAGCGATAGAAGGTGTCAATAAACTTGTATCGATGATCGGGGAGGGTTCCTCAGCCCCACCCCGCAATGGAGCCCCCCCGCCATCCAATGGACCCCCCCCGCCACCCACGATGCAAGGGCCACCGAAAGACATGACGGCAGGGGGGCTACCGCCAAAGAAGATGGGAGGGCCAATGACGAATGGATTAGGGGGAGGGGGAGGAGGGGAGGGAATGGAGGGGGGGCAGGGGGGGCAGGGGGGGCAGGGGTTGAGAGAGCTGGGAGGGCCGGGAGGGCCGGGAGAGTTAGGAGGGATGGACAGGATGGAAGGGATGGGAGCTAGGTAAAGCTCATAGGTATGTCTTGTCCCTAAATAGGGGACGATGAAATTAGAGAAGAGGATTATTAAACCTAAAAAGGCGTAAGTGCTGTGTGAAATATAGAGTGCATCTGGCCAAGTTGGGACTCAACACCTACTCTTGCACTTGAAGCATTGTCAGAAGCCATGTTTAACGAGTGCGCAAGAAGCCCGCCGTGGAAGAAGACTGCAGTGGCATCATTGCCGGCCACTCGTACTGCGTAGAGTTTAATAACAGTGGGCGGCTTCCTGGATCTACTTGAACTACTCCTGTCAAAATGCCAGCTAAGGATCCCACTGGTTCATCTCCAAGTCAACAAGGCCTCATGGGCACGTGCACGAATTACTACAAGACGACACCTAAGGATACACGCGACAAGATAGTGGATAGAGTATATGACCTTCTAGTTCTTTGAGTTCCTTCGATGGAGCCCAGTTGTAAGAGAGAGGTGACTCTAGTCGACCACCACTACTGTGAAGGTGCGCCTCCGCACGGCCTCGTCTAAGCATGAGTCCACTCGTGCATCGCCCATACAGATGGGAATTTACGAGGACTGCTGTGGACTACTTGCCAACTGTTATGTGCGCGTGAGTGTTGCAATAACATCAACTCTTGAGCCTCCCTCTACCCGTCATTCGCCCTCACAATGTGGCATTATCAAGACGTGCAATAGTATCATCAGACCGTTTCCGGCAATACTTGCCATGGCATTGTCGTCACGTACTTTGCGCAAGCTTCAAGCTGGAAGGCTTTTTATTCTCTCCCCAGAACCCTAACTGCCCCTTATTCTGTCTGTTGTTAACTAGCACTGTTGTCATCTCAATGGCACGCCAACCATATTACAGCAGACTGGGGTGGATTTTACTATTGCTTTGGCGTTCCCGTGACGCCTGGCGACTTTACGTATGGCACCACGCGACAATCTACAGTCTACGGGGGCGCCTTTGACACGGCCACCAGTACTTTTACCGCCGAGAGCACGGTGGGGGGCAAGGCGGTGCTAAACACTTCCACCCGAGTCGTACGAAAAATATTGAACTTGATCATCGTTGTCGGCTATCCACGGACCATTGCTTGCATAACGAAGCGTACTTGGACTTGCTCAGTAAGGGCCTAAATCATCATGAGAAAGTGTCGGCGTGGGATCAACGTATAGCAGGCTTTAAACCGAACGGCCCAACGCGCTCATTACGTGCTGGGGGGTAGTTGATGATCGGCTTGTGCCTGGTCCCGCTAAGACGGTCGACGTCGCCTACGGCAGCAATTCACAGTTTCACACGTACGCTGTGCTGACGACGCCATCGTGAAATGACGAAACTCATAGCAGGCACCGACGTTCGTATCAGGCTCCGGGCGCAGGAATTGAACTGTTGTCCCCAGTTCCTGTATAGCAGCTCATGAAGTGTGTGAACACATCCTCTCGAGTCTCGAAGACGCCCAGGACACGCCAGGAGCCTGTCGTGGACTGCATCCAAAACCCAAGATAGGAGTGACCCCCTTTTTTGGGTTGACGCTCACGCCATGGAGCCACGTGGTCTGGATCTCGTGCCCCCTCGTTCAAGACAGCCTTCGGAGTCAAAGCTCTTCGGCAAATCGAGCCCGACGCCCTAAGAACTACCAACATGGCAATGCTAGGCAGGTCGGACGACACTGAGACGCGTGGGCGCCCACGCCTTTAGGAGCCTAACAGGTATTCCCATAAAAGCCTGT